>RJWH01003923.1:0-128618 GCA_004363575.1 Solenodon paradoxus
GGAGAGGAGAGAGAGGAGAGAGGAGAGAGAGGAGAGAGGAGAGAGAGGAGAGAGAGATCTTGGGGTTGAAGGCGTAACAGATAGTGGTAAATGGCACTAGAACTGTGGGTGTAGTGTAATATACACACTGACTGAGGTGTGCCTCTATTCTTCTGAAACTTGTATAGCATTATAAACTAATGAAACATTCATTTAAAGAAGTAAAAAAGCGTAGTAAGTGTTAACACTGGGAGGCTACTTAATAACGAAGGAACAGTTAGTTCTATCTCCTGATGAAGGCATTGGTTGTTAGAACCTACACATGTAGTAAAACTTCATAGAACAATAGACCAAAAAGGAAAAGAGAAGAAAAAAGTGTATGTAAAAATCTGTGAAATCCCAGTAAGGCCTGTACCTGAATTAATAGCCCTGAAAACCTTCAGTGTCCTGATTTTGACAGTGTATTAAGCGTATGTCAGATATTGCATTTGGAGAAAGCTAGGTGAGGGGTATATGGACACTCCGTACTGTGTTTACAATTTATTGTGAGTCTTAAACTATTTCAGAAAGTAAGGTTATTTAAAAATAAATAGGAAGTAGTAATTGAATAGTTTCTTTTAAAATATTGTATATGTATAAAGGTAAGTTCTTTGAGTAATTTTATGTCAAATACAGTGATACTAAATGCTTTAGGCAAAAAGAGGAAGGTTGTCAATAATCCATAGCAACTTTCTAGTAATTATTTTCTGAATAATGTTTCCTTTTAATGTTTCTTTTTCTTCTCCGTTTGTCTAGTCTCTATCAATCTCCCATGTCCCCTTATAATGCCTGAAAACTCTGCTTCTCTCTTTCCCACTGTCTTTTATTCCTTGTGCATTTTGTAATCTCCTTTTTATTCCTACAGAGCTCAAAAAAGGTTAGTAGCTTCCATTTATAATTGGGAATTTTGTTACTCAAGAATGAGTCTGTATAACTCAACTACATAAACAAACTAAATTCTCCTAAGTCTTTCAAAGTGTTGTGGGTCAAAGGAAAGCCAGAACAAGAATTGTGATTGCAGTTATATGTTGTGTGTGAGTATGTGTATTTGTGTGTGTAGGTATGTAATGAAGAGTATGTCTTCTTTTATTAACGATGACACAAGAAATAATTATCAAAGTCAATCCTGGCCTCTACCAGTATATAATGCAGTTTGTTGTGGAGAAGTAGTTGCAGATGAATCATGAAATTAACATCTATGGGACATTAATTAGACCTTTTCTAAAAGCCTCTAGTACCGCAATTCTTCTCAATCTTTCACAGATTTTGAAATAAAAAAAAATTGCCCTGATTAGATAGCCACATAAAAATGTATGAAAAGTATCTTTGGATACGACTCTTGCTGATTTTAGGAATTAGATGGCATTTTCATTCCTTTCTCAGAATCTTTCCAGACATTTCAGTTATCTTAAATGACCTTTAAACATCTAAAATATTGATTTGGGAATCCTGAGACTCCTGAAAGGCAGGCTTATGTCTGTGTTCTATGCTAGAATGATGCCTAATGTAAGTGCTCAATACCTTTTTGGTGAGCTGAATTGGAAACTTGATGTTGGGAAAATAATTTTGTCTCTGAAGTCAGACCAACCTTGGTTAGGATCCTGATTCTGCCACTGGGTGACTTGGGGACATGTTACTTCACTTCCCAGAGCTTTAGTTTTCTTGTTGTAAGGTACTGTCTGGACTAACTGAGATAACATGCATGAAACACTGAGCTCGGAGTTGGGAGGTACTGGGCACTTATTATCATGCGATGCTGAACTGTGTTTCCATGGTAACCATGTAGTCCGGTGGGACTTCTTATAAATGGACAGAGCTGTTGAATGCACTTTAGGCATAAATCATATAAGCCCTGTTTTAAGTGTCCTGCCTAAAGCACATGACACTTTAACAGTCCCAGTGCCAGAAATGCCTAATAACCCGCCCAATGCCAGAGGTAACCCCATCGTACTAGCCTACAGCTCAGCCACGCTGCAGTGTTCTGCTCCCTTTGAAGAAACAGGTGCATGGGGTGAGTGGGGTTCTCTTATTGGGGCTCCTGTTCCCCCTTATTGGGCGGGAACAGTAGTAGCGGCTGTGGTTGGCCCATTGAAATGCATACCAGGAAGGGCCATCTTCAACATGGGACAAAAGGGGCAGCTGCTTTTGGGTCCCTCAACAGACTGGGGCCATGACAACTCAACTCTCCCTTTTGCCCCGTGTTAAAGATAGTCCTGGTTTATGAAAAATGGGACAAAATTGACATTTATATCAAACTGACAGGAGGGTCAGGAAATATGAAAAATGTGATACTGTCCCATTCAAAACAGTATGTATGGTCAACCTAGATCTATGATTCCATAAACAAGAAAAGCACCACTTTGTAACGTTCACATTATCTTCAGACAGGAAGGGGGGGTTTGGATTTGGCTGTGTTTTTGTTTATTTGGTGTTTTCCCCCATTTGTCATGATCCTTTTGTATATCTAGCATGACCCAAGGGGTTAACAATGAAGTTCTTTCTTCTTTCTCAACATTTCATGGCTGTTAGATTAAATTCCTCTAACAGATGCTTTCTAAGCACTCTAATCTTTGAGGTTGATTACAAATTCTCACTATCGCTCAATTGTTGTGGTACCCCTTAAACTCCTATTTATTTGTCTAATGTAATAAATTATTGTTGCTTACTCTTTATCTGTGCCTTCTAGTGCTGTGAAAGATGAATAAGAGTAAGGGGAAAATGGAGGGTATGAGATGTAATCTCAGAGAGGAAATAAATATAAAAAATTTTTAAACATATTTATTGTATTATATATTTATAAATTGACTTGCACACATTAAGGTGTTAAATGAATTAGTATAATTTCTAGGTTTATGGTTAAGCTGGGGAGACAACTATTGCACACAATAAAAAATAAGAAAAAATTAATTGGGAATATAGGCATGTGCATGACAGAATGGTAGAGAGTGTAGTTAGATTGTTTTAAAGTACATGATCATGAATAGGCTGCCTACCTCATAGGTTGTCCAGCCAAGAGGAAGTTGCCAAACAAAATTTATGAGTATAAAGAATTGGTACCTTTTCAGAAAGACGCAGAAATTAAAATCACCATGTCTATGGAATGAGAAAATTTCATTTTGATGTGAGCCTTCAAAAACTGTCCAAGGGAACTGATTCAAGGGACTTGGGAGGAAGGGGTAGGAACTCTCAGTTAGGGGTCATTCTCTGTGGGTCAAGGGACAGAATCATAGGTCGAAGAGATCCTCCTGGATAAAAGAATTCCCAAGATTAGGATGACCCTGGGTATAAGACATGCTGGGAATCTATGGAAGAAAGATTAGCTTGAGGGTGCTGGGATTGGAATTATAGAAAATTAATTGGGTCAAAAAGGTTGATACCATTCCAGAAAAAAATCTAAGTCGCCAAGTCTGATATAGAAACTCAGTATTTCCCTAAATGCCACAAAGTCATAGGGATCTAAAATTCTGTTAAAAAATAAAAGTATTTTTTAGGCTCCTACCCTAGATGTTCTGAAGCAGAACTTCTAGGATAAGGGCCTGGAATTCTGTATTTTTAATGAGTGTATCTGATGACTTTTTATTACTAAGTAAGTTTAGACAACACTATTTTAGTCTAAACCAGTCTGGTATCAGAATTCAAGTTCTCTTACCCAAGAGGCAGCACAGGACTGGGAAGCAGGGCTTTTTGAATTCAGAGGTATTGAGTAAGTAGTATTATCAGGAAGGGTTCCTGAAGTAAGATGCAGCCTTGAGAAATAGGACTGTCATATTTTTTGATGTGGGAATTAGAGCTCCAGCAAATTGAACTGTTTCAACTCAGCTTACTGCTTGTAGAAAATAGAGACAATCCTGAGAGACAAAGTATCAATAAAGCACTCTGGCTTTGATGAGTATCATAATAAAACCCCTTTAGCCCTCTTGATGTGAATGAAAGATTTAGGCTTCCGTGATATGTCTATCTGTTGGCCTATGGAAGCTACACCCTCATCTGTGAGCAGGAGATATCTCACTTGAGAAGGCTCTTGTTACTGGGTAGCAGTTAATTGGGTTAAATGAAAGATCTTTAAAAAACAAAATTCCCTAAGGAGACTGGAGATACCAGGAGCAGACTCCATTTTCTTTCAAGACTTTAATGTCTGAGTCCACAGAACCTAGGTGTCCTTGAAACTTCACCCTCTTGAATTTATCAGAGTCATGTAGGGTGTATTCAAGTGCCAGGTCTCCTTAATGGGAAGGAGAATTTCAGAGGACTTGTGTAGTGCTCTGAAGCCCAGAAGACCTTTCCCCCAAGAGAGCATTAGTCTCCTGAAGCCTTGGGGGATGCCTGGAGGTGAATAATGCTCAAGGCAGGTAGAAGTAGGCATGAGATGTTAGGAAATGATTAGTGGGTTCTGCTAGGCCAAGAGAAGGTGCTGTTAGACTGGGAAATATGCATTTTGACTTTGATCATTCCCATAGACTTGAATATGTCCTCCTCAAATCCATAAGTTGAAAACTGATCCCAAGTGTGATGGTTTTTAAGAGTTATTTGGGAGGTAATTAGGTTGTAAGGATGGAGGCCTCATGGGTGGGATTAGTGCCCTTACAAGGGGCTGAAGAGATCAGAGTTCTCTCCTTCCATCGTGTGAGGATACCATGACCAGATGGGCTCTATGAACCAAGAAATGATCTCTCATAGACACCAAATCTGCAGGCACCTTGATCTGGGATTTTCCAGCCTCCAGAACTGTGAAAAATAAATTTCTGTTGCCTATAAACCAGAAATGATATTCTGTTACAGCAGTCTGAGTGGATTAAGACTGTAATATAATAAACACTAAAAATTATAGCTTCTTTTAAATAATTCAAGAAATAGCTTAAAATATTTTTTGAAATTCTGATAAATTTGTTTTCATCTTTCAACAGGAATCTTCCATTATTCCTCCCATGGTCAAAAGAAAACATAGACTTTCTGGTTCACTGTTCTTTACATTGATATAACAGGTTAAATTATATTTTGTGTCCTGAGCTTCTCTTTCAGAATCAGTAAATAAATATTTCAGTAAAATGTATTAGATAAATGAGAAGCATGAGCTTCTTCATCTTTCAGAATCCTCTCTGCCAGTCACACTTTTACCATTTGCTTAAAATCATGTCAAAATCACTTCTTTTGTGAAATCTTCCCCTATGAGATTTCTCTGTCCATATGTGAATTCTTCATCTTTTGAAACCTCACAGCACTTAGTTTTTAAGTTCTTTATGACTTTCATTCATAGGCTACTGCTTACACTCTTCCATTTACTCTTAAACATTTAATTTCCCTTTATGTTATGTTTACTTATAACTCTTGTTAATATAAATGAGAAAATGGTAATGGAATGAAAGGAGATACAGCAATACAAGGTGAAACCAACTGTTCGAGACACTTACTGGGTACTTATTCTGTGCCACATTCTAGAAAGTCCCTCCTCTTCTAGAATGCAGAATTGAGACAGACAGACCAGTAACTTAGGGACCAGGTCAACCCTAGAAAACAGTCAAGAGGTCAGCTTCAAACCATCACTAGAGTTTTGATGTTAATAATTTTACCCTTTTCTTACTAATCTTCTCATTAATTACCTCACTTCTTGCCATGGTTTGTCACTAGAAGTTAGGTAGCAATGCATTCTCCGTTGTGCTAGTATTTTTCATTAAAGGGCTTTCTAACTCCACAGATATCTTGGTAGCTCTTTCCTGAGCCTTCTTCAAGATTTAAGGACTTCTAAGCCAAGGTTACAAACGCTTTCATATAATTAAGAGAATCAGGGTATCCCTTAAATTTTCCAGGGAATAGCTGTTCCAGCTGTGTGTACATAATACATAAGGTTTAGCAAAATGAATCCTTGATAGTTTCTCATCAAGAGCTGCCTCTGTAAGCGAAACCTCATTTATCTGATATTTTCTCTACATTGTCTTGCTGGCAGCAAATGAGATAAGGAAATGATCAGCATTTTCCAAATGTTGTAAGAGTAACTGATGCCGCTAGTTAGTCATTTACGGCTCCAGGAAACACTATGCATGGAATGTTATTACTGTATAAATATGTGGAAATATAAACTATTGTCATGACAATGGAAAAAGCTACAGTTTCCCACCCCCAATCATGATCTAATTTCTCTATTTTGACCAAAATAATTATAGAGGGAAGTCCCATCCAGACCATTTTTAAAGCCAAGCATTGCCTTAGGAACATCTTAAAAAATTATAGGAACACCTACTCTAATTTTTAATTTATATCTTTATAAAGCAAGAATAAGAGAATCTATAATTACAGTATAATTTTCACTCTAATTGACCTTTTAAGACAGTATTTTTATAACAACTGTCCCCTCATATAATAACCAGTAATTAGAATTTTTTTTCTCACAGGACTTACTTCTTCAAAAAACATTGAATTTTTGTTGCTCGATTTTCAAAATTCAACTAAGTTACTAATTTAAGGTCATGATGCTGAAGTGCTCCTCCATGAAGTAGGAGTTTTACCCTCTAGTAGAGCCAAGGAATGTTAATTATCTGATATTTTTTCCCATTATATAACAAACTCAATTCCTTTAGCACAGAGGCTATTAGACCCTGCTCCCCAGTAGAGCCAGTTATATGTATTTATGTTTATGAGGAATGTTGCCATCTTCATCTCTGGGTTTTTTCTGGGGGTAAGGATATATCTGGTACATCATGAACTGAAGGGTGTCAAGACCGAGGCATTCAGGGTCATGCAGGGGTCACGATGCCTGCAATCTTAGGAAGGGTCTGCTCTGGCAAGTCATTAAATGATACTGATATCAACAGGGGTAACCTCAAAGGGCAAAAGAAAATATGCCAGGAACCTGGGAGCAAATGATAGGGGGATCCAATACCTTTCCAAAAGGTAACATTTGCTTAGGGCAATTTTTAGTAAATCCCTGATCATTTTCTGACTATAGTTAGGTAAGAAATACAGTTTATATCGTAGTCTAACACAAACTCATACACAGCCCTAATGTGTCAGAGTTTTAGAAAAGTGCTTGCCCTCACCACAGGTGAGACACTGATAGTTTCAGTTCTCTTGGAGTCTGTTCTATTTCACTTCAGGTTATTGGCAAGGGACTTACGGTATTGTTTTCAGGGTTTGCTAATTAATAGAAAATCAGAGCTTAATATGTACTGTCCTGGAGATTAAAAAGATGGTATTAAGAGAGGGAAAAGAAGACTAGAGGAAATTCTGATTTCTAAGGAGATTCCTTAGGAAGTGAGACTGTAATACCTAAAAAAAAAAAAACCCCAAAAAACAAAAAGCAACCAAACAGCACATTTAGAGTAAAATAAAATGGAAAAGCAAATTGTCAGGCAAATCAATACTAATATAAGTTAGCTGTAGAAGTGTCCATTTGAGATGTGACTAGTTAAGGTCTGTGATTAGAGGTTTCCTGGAAAGAGGCGTAAAGCCAGATTCTGAGTAATTGATGAAGTCTAGGGAAGTAAATAGCCCAGATGGTGGCACAGCGTGTGACTCTTCGTTAGAGTGGCAAGTGATTAGCATAGAAGGATGGAAAAAGTTAACTTGGGAGAGAGGAAGTAGGTGGAAGCTTTCAATATTTAGATAGTGTCAAGGCGTTAGAAGAAAACTACCTTTTACCTAAATAAATGACATGATGTACTTGTATTTAAGGATCATTACAGTGACTTTTCTGAAAGAGGATTTATTAGAGACAGGAAAGACTTTTGTAACCTACTGTGCATGGAAAACCTGATCTTTTGTCATAGAAGTAAAAATATAGGAAGTATTCAGAAAACTGGAGGGCACATTTGGCTCCTGTAATTGTGAACTTACCTTCATAGTAGAGAGAACAATGCTGGCTGTGCCTGGAGAAGGGATTGGAGGCACTGGTTGTTCACAATTGTCTCTTGGATGCCAAGTCACAGTCTTTCTCCAACTGGACCTGGAATTATCAGTATTCATCATTACCAGGTTAAACCACAAAGATAAGACTCATTCAAAATTCTTTGCACCTGGTGAGATGGGGCAGTAAGCTTTCATCAGCCTCCCTCCAGTCTCTGAAAAGCAAGATATGCATTTAATGAAATCTGCCAGTTCTTCTGAGCAGTTAGAACCTAGAGCCTTGAAAATAATGAAAGAAGAGGGATCCTTGTGTGGGGGTGGGGGACAGGATCTCAGAGCCCTGCCTCCTCTTTCTAGAGAGTCATCTTTCCCTTGGGATCACACTAATTGCCCCTGCTCCTGTTGGTGCTGGGGTCACCTTCTTCCACCTCATCTGCCTAGAAGATCTGGGCTTGGATTCATTAAGGGAGTTTGATAGCAGGTTTCACTGCAAGACCCCACTATTATCAAGTGTGTTGTACCCCAGAACCTCAAGAATGCATAAATGGCAGCTGACACAGGGTGAGTGCTCAGTCCTCTTGGTACCTGTGCCCACGGCAACCCCACTGTTCACCGGCTTGGTTAAAGTTGATCTCTCCCTTACTAGCTGCATAGGTACCCAAAGAAAGGAAATAAAAACAGAAGCTGAACACAGAAGTAAAGCTTCATCTGCTTAATTATCTTACCTCTCATCTTTCAGCAGATACCACTGCATGTTTTCTTAAATGGTATCTACTGTTTAAAAATGGTGTTTCCTCAATATCTCCAACTAGAGCACAAATAGAATACATACTGTTACCCTTAAAGACTCAGCTTCCCTACCCTTCAAATCTGCAATGTTAATTGTATGAAAGGTGCTCAAGAATTACTTGTTGGCACCCCCTGGTGAGTAGCAGTTGGGTCAATCACTTCCAAGGAAACACAAGGCCACATACCCCTGGGTTTGAGCCGCATCAGGGGACAACCACTGTGAACCACTAAAATGAAAACAGAATAAAAACCTTCCTCCTCTCTCCCTGCCCACTTGTCTGCTTATCTTCATTTCTGCCTGCACTTTTCCTTAAAAAAAAAAAATTTTTTTGTTGAGTGTAAAATACATAAAACTCCATAAAGTAAGGGCTGATTTCTATCTTGCTTGTTTTACTTCTTGCCTAGCACCTGATGGTCTCGATGAATATTTTTGTGTAAAAAAGTAAATTTTCTCAATCGTTTCTGAATTCCACATCCCCCTTTTCTTTCAGAGCTGGAACAACCATTATCTCTGACAACTTGAACTCGAACTTCCTTGTAATTGTCATACCTGTAAGTACACAACAGGAGCATTAACGACTGTAGTTAGAATGCTGGCAGGAAGTTATAACCAATTATTATATCCTCTAACCAACTTTTACGTTTGTAATTGGCTCTAGAACTAGGAGGCTACCTGAACCTGATCACAGATTACCAAGTGATTTAGATGATTCGTAGTAGTATCAACCCGTTTTTGAAGTTGTAAACTAAATAATCTTCCTATGTCAATATAGCAGATGATGCATTTAAGAACCCCAAATTGCTTCTGTATTCAGTTATTTAGTCTTTTTCAGGGTCGTTGTCAGATAATTTACTCAGATGAACTATGAGGAAATATCTGTACATTCCTGTATAAAGAAGACAGATTCTTCCACCCTGAAAATTTGCCACATTGTTCTTCCACCAAGTGGAATTCTGGATCTAACTGGAAGAAGTTTAGAAAGTAAGAATCGTTTTGTATAATGTTGTTGTACATTATTGGAATTTATTTCCAAGTTGCAACCCACCAATTTTGGTCCATATCTGCCATGTTATATCTACTTTTGTTAATTATGTGAAATATTGTTCAATATGTGTAAAGAAGGAAATGTTTGAATTGGCACTTTATATTTCATTAAATATTCTCTACAACACCATTTTAAGAAGTACCTCATACTCTACCTAATGAATGGATCGTAGTATGAATGGGTTTAAAATAGAATTTGCAATAATGAAGTAATCTGTTCTTTTCAAACATTCAGTTTCTCCCAAGACTGTTAGGAAAAAAACACTGGATACAAAGAAACCTCAATTCCAGGTAAGATAAACAAATCTGGTATCTCATTGAAGAGCTAGGTCTTAGGTTTTCCCCACCTCTCTAAAAATCAAGGATTTCTATTCCAAGGATGGTGAGTAAAGATATTGGAAGGCCTCTCTTGTCTTGGCACTCAGCAAGGGAGCACCCTAAATTCTTGTGTTCATGTCTTTGGATTTTAGATAATACCTGGATATAAAACTGATAATTTGCTCTTTCAGGACATGTTTAGGGTAAGAAATTCATTCCTCCTCTATGGCATAGGGTGGTCTAGCAAGATGACAAGCTAAATGGCAAGAATTTGTAGGCTTTTCCTTGATTATATTTAATAATACTTGACTATGTTTAACTTATAAGCATAGATCCACAGTCATTGGTCAAGCAGTTACTCTCATTTTAAAAAATAATTATATTATTTCTTTTGTCTATCGCTATATTCATTTTAGGATATTGAAATCACCTCCCAGTCTTTGTGTGTTTCATGTCGCATCAGAGAGCTAGTGTTCTTTGCCACCACTTTGTGCCCTCTCTCCTTCTCTCCCCGTCCCACCCCTCAGCCACAGTCTTGCACTCTGTGAGTTTTGTTGGGTTGTTCATTTGTTTTGTTTCTTGATATCCTACACATGAGTAAAACCATCTTGTATTTCTGTTTTCTCGCTTGCTTATTTTGCTTAACATGCTCCTCTCCAGCTCCATCTAGGTTGTTGCAATGGGCATAGTTTTATCTTTTTCACAGCTGTGTAAAATTCCGTTGAGTATATATATCACAGCTTCTTTGTCTAGTCATCGGCTGACAGGCATTTAGGTCGTTTCCTTGTCTTGGTTATTGTGAATGGAAGTAGCTGCTCTGTGCTGGAAATGAGGCACAAACATGACTAAGACCCAATCTTGTAAGGAAGAGAACTTTCATTCTCCACTGGCAACGTGAATCATTGTTTATAAATGCTTCTGAAGAATGTAAATTATCTGTGAATAACATCTCCATGTGTGAGTTTTTTTAAATTTTTTATTGTAGTAATTATTCTACACATGAAAATAATTTCCTGTGTATAGGTTCCCCATTTCTTAGATAAATTTTAACACACCTTGCTCTCCACCAAATCACCAAGTGTTCTTCCCCACTGTCCAGAGGGTTCTGTCACCATTTCCCCTGCCCGCCCCATTCCCTTTTGGTCACCTCAGTTCTGTTGCAAATGTTTCAGGGTATGTTTCATCTGTTCCTTTGTTTTGTCTATTCATATTCCACCTGTGAGTGAGGTCATCTGGTCTCTATCTTCTTTTGACTTATTTCACTTAATATAATCCCCTCTAGTCCCACCCATGTTGATGCAAATGACAGGGCTTCATCTCTTCTAAGGCTGTGTAGTATTCCATTGCATATATGTACCACAACTGCTTTATCCATTCATCTGATGTTGGGCACTTAGGTGATTTCCAGTTCTTAGCTGTTGTGACGAGGGCCGCAATAAACAATGAGATACATATACCTCTGCTGATGGATGTTTTCTTATTTTTTGGGTAGATGCCCAGAAGTGGAATGACGGGATCATATGGGATTTCTATCTTAAGTTTTTTTAAGAATCCCTAAACTGTTCTCCATAGGGCTTGTACCAATTTGCACTCCCATCAACAGTGCAAAAGTGTTCCCTTTTCTCCACGTCCTTGCCAGCATTTGTTGTTTCCAGACTTTTGGATAATAGCCAGCCTTTCAGGTATAAGGTGATAGCTCATTGTTCTTTTAATTTGCATTTCCCTGCTAGCCAGTGAGTAGGAACATAATTTCATGTGCCTGTTGGCCACCTGAATATCCTCTTCAGAAGTGTCTCTCCAATGCCTCCTCCCATTTTTTGGTTGGATTGTTGTTCTTTGTTGAGTTTTATGAGTTCTTTGTGTATTTTAGATGTTAAGTCTTTGTCTGAAATATCGAATGTAAATATCTTTTCCCGGTTAGTAGGTTGCCTTTTAGTTTTGGTGATGTTTTCTTTTGTTACGAAGAAGTTCCTTAGTTTGATGTAGTCCCAGTTGTTTATTTCTATTTTATTTTCCCTTGATGGTGGAGTTGAATCCCCAAAGACTTCTCTGTGATTGATGTCATGGAAAGTCTTTCCCTTTTCTGGTCTTATGTTCAAGTCTCTAGTCCATTTTGAGTTAATTTTTGTGAATGATGTTAAGAGAGTGGTCTAGCTTCGTTCTTTTGCATGAGGCTGTCCAGTTTTCCCAACACCATTTGTTGAAGAGAATTTCCTTTTTCCATTGTATAATTTTGGCTCCTATGTCGTAGATTAACTGACTGTATATGACTGGGTCGATTTCTGGTGATTCAGTTCTATTCCACTGATCTGTGCCTCTGTTGTTATTCCAGTACCATATCATTTTGATCATTATTGCTTTATAATCTAGTTCAAAGTCTAGAAGTGTACTCCCTCCAGATTCATTCTGTTTTCTAATGATTGCTTTGATTATTCAGGGTCTTTGGTTTTTCTGCACTGTGTGTGAGTTTGTAATGTAATTCATTATCACATACATTGGTGCATATGGTACAACTGATCTGTCCCTCTTCTTGCAGAATGTCATACTACTTGTCTTAAAGGGTCATACCCAGAACTTTGGGTTGCTTCCATATTTTCCAGTCTTTAGTAGCAAATTGCCATGAAGAAATATTTAATAACTAAAGACAGTTGTATTTGACATCTACTTTGAAACTCAGCATCTTGGTGTCGTTTCTTAATGTCTCACAATAGCGCATGCTCTTTCAGATGAGAATCTGACCCTTACATGGTCCTCCACTGATAGGTGTCTGATTATCAGTTCTGTTTCAGTGCTTATGAACGTTTTATTGGCTAAGAATTCAGTGTTTACTGAGTATCTAGTATGTGCCAGACATTGAGGACAGAAAAGCTAAAGATTTTTTTGAACAAAAAGTAGATCCTTTTCAGAATTTGGTGAAAGTAGTTAGGAACTCCTTCCAACAGAAAAAAATAAAACGTATGCATGCATAATCAAACCAGGTTTTGCACACCAACTCTCAGGGAATATATAGACCCTTGAGACCATGGACATAATTTGAGGACCTCTGACTTATTTGAAGTTATCGAAGCTAAGAATGATGTGTGCCTTAGGACTTACTCTCCCTGGCTTCCATTTTTTTCTTTGTTTCAGTTTTTATCTTTAGTCTGTTAAGGAAGAACAGTAAATGAACGTTTTCCTTTTCTAAAAACCTATGAGACTGTGAATGAGGGTAATAAATATGCTTGCTATTTATGTCCTCAGTCTCTCTGTTGTTCATATTTGTATTTGGAGATGGAAAAGAATAGCACAAAACAAAGCATAACAAAATAGAATGGGAATCAGAGACTCCTCTGAAATTTAGAGATCACGTCAACTCCATGAGAAGCGGCTGCAGTCCAGATGGTTACAGATAAGTGTTTTTCAGAGACAGCACTCAGCTCTGTGTTTTCTAACCTTCAGTTCTTTCTACAAACCATGGCATGTATGAAGATTTATCCTCCACTAATGCTCACAAAGTGACCGCATTAGTTAAGTAACTGTCTTTCAACTAATATTGAATCTCAGTTGTTGGTTTGTTAAATTAAGATCTGTATATTTAACTAGAGGTTTTACTGAAGAAAATGCTTTGAAAGTTTGACTCTTTGGTATGAAAGATGCTTATGAAATTCAAGGTTCACTGTGGTTACAACCCTAGTATTTTCAGTTGAATTGTGTTCCCCCAAATTCATACCCATTATCTCAGATTGGGGCTGTCTCCTAAACCCCGTTACCTCAGAATGTGATTTTATTTGGATACAGATGTTTTTTGTTATGGAAGTAAGTAAGTTTAACTGAGATCCTTAGAGTGGACCCTAATTCAGTCTGACTGGTGTTCTTATAAAAAGAGGAAATTTAGAGCTAGGTCCTTAAATAGGGAGAAAAACATTGACCATGAAGACGAAGATGTGCATGATAAGTACAAGCTTGATTAAATATCTAAAATATGTGATAATTGAGACTATTACAAAAGATTAACATACAAATAACCCCATCACTCATTAAGTCTGACTATTAAAAATAGGGAGAACCATATGATTATGTGATACAAGTCTCCATTGAGTTTTACTTTGTCTCATGTAATGAGACATATAAATATACTAGGTTCCTTTGTTTAAATTTGCATCTTCCTGTAATCTTTTTAACTTTTTAATAATGATATGCGCTATGCCATTTTATTCCACTTAATGACTCATACACTAACTGATGCTAAAATTTTAAGATAAAATTATGATTCAGCATTAAATAATTCTACCACATTTCATAATGAATTTTTTTTTAAAGGAAAGGTGCAGGCAGGAATGAAGGTGAGTAGGCAGGCAGGCAGAAAGAAAGATGAAGAAGAAGCATTTTATTTTATTTTTATTTAGTTGTTCACATGAATTGTTACCCTCAGACCCCAGGACTTGAATCCAGGGGTATGTAACCTGTACTCCTTTGGAGGGGATTGACTAAATTGCTACCCTAACAGGATGTGCCTCAATAAATATATTTTAGAAAATATATTCCGATAACTACCTTAATAGAAAAATAGTAAAATGTGTCCACACTTTTCCCTGATCTGAAAAATAGTTCTGGTATCCACAGTAATAAAAAAGTCAATAAGCCCAAAATGGAGTCAGTTATACTAAGCCTCGCATCATCAAAACCAAGACTTAATATAATGTAATTTAATTGCATTTTCAACCCTTTCAGGAATGTCATCTTAACCAATCAGTCTGGAATTTCCCCTCAAAGTGAACAAGGTAATATGCCTAAAAGACCCTGCCTATGGAAGATGAACTTGCCTGAAATAATTCTACTCTATCTCACTGCGTCCTGTCTACAAACGTCTTCCATTTTGTACAGCACTTTGGAGTTGCTTTCTGCTTGCTAGAAGGGACGTTGCTCAACTGATGAATCAATAAAAAAAAGCCAATAAGATCTTCAAATTTACTAGGATAAATTTTGTTTTTTAACAAGAGTTACATAATTTGACGGTGGTGGTGAGACTAATTTGAACAAAGCGAAATTTTGTGTATCAAGGGAAGATACTAAGGAAGGATATAAAATAATTATTTTGGAGGAAATGATTATTTACTCCACAGCACAATTAAAATGCATGAAGTAAGGATTTTTGGAACAATTATGATCATTTCTGTAAGCTTACTTTTAAACATGATTGTTATAAATAATTGGAGACTGCTTAGCAATGTTTTAAGTTTTGTTGAATATCTTAAGTTTGATATTTTCATGGGTTGGGTTGAGACAGAAATTTGAGATTCTTAGGAATGAGCTTCTGAGTAGCTAAATTAGTTTAACTGACATTTTAAAGTTGATAAAAATAATGTATCTAGTTTACATGTCCTAAATGTACAATAATGTTTATATGTGACTCACATTTTATTCCATCTAATAAAATAAAAATAATTTATGCAAAGCACTAACACTACTGCCTGGCATAGAGAATAAAGTTAAGTTTAATAGTTGTAATCCCTTAACTCCTAATTAACTTTAGCACAGATGTCAGTTGCATCCTGTTGTGCCCAAAGTTATGCTAATTGTCTAATTTAAAAGTTATGTCTTTTTAATTTATTTAAGCTATAAAAGTAACTGAAAAAAATGTAGAGTAGATTTAAATTCAATAAATATTTAAATTTCAAACCATAAGAAGTAGAAATTTAAAAATAAAAGATTATGACCTTGTCTTTACCTTTGAGGCATATACAACTTTGCTGATACAATCTGAGAACAAAACTATATGCAAGTAAGTACTCTGTTGTCTTACCTAACTGGTAGGTGAGTAGCACTTTAGCAAAGGGCAGTGATAAGACCTGAGTGGTCAAGTAGAATGTGAACTGAATCTTAGTGAACAGAAAAGGTTTGGAGAAGCAGCGAAGAGAGACTTTTCTGAGACAGTAAATGTTTTCTCATTCATAAGCAAATGAATTGTTTTAAAAGCTATTTTGAATTCTGATGCCCTTTAAGATTTAAGGTTCTAAGATCCTCCTTTAAGAGATGTTTTAATTAGGCTATGTTCAACATTTCCTTTTGAAATTCAAAGGGCTCAGAATAGCCAAAGCAATCTTAAAAAAGAAAAAAAAAAGCTGGTCTCTTTGTGCTTAAACCTCCTTAACCAGTTTGATTTTTTAACTATTGCCATTGAATGTCTCCATGGCTTGGAGGATACTGCATAATTTAAAGCTGACTTCTGTTGTTATTATTACACCTTTTTAGCCAGAAGTTAGAATGGAGGGTTCTTCTCTGTTGGCTCCTGAAAGATATTGGGGAATTACAATTAAAAAAAAAAAATCTTCTCCCAACCTAGACAATTATTACTGAATAAGCATTAAGACAGAATCTTATGTATATCACAGACAACCCACCAAGAGTTTACACAGACAAAAAGAAATCTTTTTATCTAGCCAAGCAGATGTAATCTATTACCTGCCTGTTTTCAAAGTAAAGAACTAGTCAAATCAGAGAACTTGACAATCGAGCACAAACATAGTTCATGCTAACTCACCTGATGATTGGGGTGGCCATGTGTGTTGGTGAATTGACTTTATCCAGGAGAAAAAAACTTCTCATATTTTAATTTTACTAGGTATTTTGCAACTTGAAACAAAGCCCTTCTGAAGTTAGGCTCCTCTCTTCCCACAGAATCTGGGAGAATGAGGTGCTATTGATGCAGGGATAGCATAGCTTGAAATCTGCAGGGCAGTATGCAGATGTATGAATAGTGAACTAACTGACAAAATCTGAAAGAGACCCCAGGGGGCAGATCTCAGTTTAGCAGCCCTGAATCTAGGACACATCCCTAGATACTCACACCTTTTCTCTCCAGGTAACCTGGACACGCCCAAACCCTCCAACCCTCATGTTTGTACAGAATCCATCTTGCCTGAATGAGAGGCAGGCAGCTTAGGTCCCGCATGTGCACGTGTGTGCATTCCCTTGATGTAAACTTTGAACCTTCCTACGAGTTGCCCGTCAGTCAGAGTAGATGATCTTTCAGTCAGTGTTTGGTCAGAGGTTGTGTTTAAGTCTTTGTGCCGATGACTCTTGGTCCTGGGTCGATGGGTTTGTGTGCAACTTGGGGAGAGCTTCCAGTCTAACCCGTGTCCTGCTCTGATGCTTCTGAGGGGTGCAGCCTAGTGCATATGCACAGCCTTCCTGCACCCAGGAGTGGGCTGGTTCCAGGACGCCTGTTGTTGGTGTTCTTTCCCTAATTCTCTAGCTCTCTTTTAAACTTCTGACTGCTCTGCTGTTTTGCTGTATCAAGATGCTACAGGTCAGTTCTTAACTACTGTCCACTAGGATCTGTATTTTTTTCAACAATGTCCTTAGATTGGAAGTTCTTCAAACTCAGCTTCAAATAATCCGTCTCCTAAGGCAGAGCTGCAAAGCAATTCACTCATCCTCCTGGGCAGAACCCTAGTACCATGTTGCCATACTGGAGTATGAAGATGCACGCAGCCCGGAATGACATCTCTGTTGTCAGTATGCACTGAGCGGGGGAGGGGAGCTGAGTTGACAACCCCTGATCCTCTTAGATCCTCTTGCCCACCACCCTCCCTGCCCTTAACCAACTCCCACCCCCCACCCCCCCCAGACCCTGAGGTAGACCTTCACCCTATTCAGGTGCTAGGGAAGGGCCATTGGAACCCAGACTTTTTGTTTGTTTGTTTTTTGAGTTTTTTTTAATCAGAAATCTTTATTGAATTATATTGAAGGAACATTATAGAGGTTTAAGGTGTGCATCCTTGAAAATCAGCATCTCTTATTTTTACTTATTTTTAAATAATATTCTAAAGATTCGTTTTGTTTACAATGCTATATTCATTTTGGGATATTGAAATTGAATTGTCTATGTGTATTTCACACCTCACAAGAGTTGTAATGTCTGCTAATATTCTCAGTCTCTTGTTAGATGGGTTGAGTATAGTTATGTTTTGATTGGTTTCCCTTTTGTTTTCTTCTTTGCTTTTTCCCTGGGGATGTGTTTTGAGGTTGCCCTGAGATTAGCATTAAGAATTCTATGTTTACTTCCTATTTTTATTTGACAGCAGATTAGCTTTGCACTCATTCTAACCAACCACATTCTTACTCTTCTCTCCACTTTTTGTATTTGCTGCCTTGCTGATTTTAGGTGAGATTTCTTTACACTTTATAGAGTATCCTTTAGTATTTTTTGATGATGAATTCCTTTTGTGGTGATGAATTCCTTGAACTTTTGCTTATCTGGAAAGCTTTTTTTTTAAATCATTCCTTTAGTTCTAAATGATAATTTCACAGGGTATAGTATCCTAGGTTGAAAATCCTTCTCTTTCAGCATAAAGACACATACACACACGCACATATATGTCTATATAGCCATTCCCTCTTGGTGTTTACTTGTTTTTATAAGTATTTTATTTTATGTTATTTTAAAAACCAGTTGTGACAAGTTTTCCTGAGTGCAAATTTTGCTTTCTCTGGTCTGCTCTGGCATGTATCTAATGATGTCAGGATCACTTGGATCAATGACAGCCAGTGTGAGTACTCAGTAGTGTTTTCCACTCACTGTGGGCAATTCAGTATTTTTGCCACTACATTAATGGACGCTAGTTTGGGCCAGCATGGAGTAGTATTCTATTTCAGATTTTCTCAAGTTTGGGTAGTTGTTAGCAAGGAAACCAGTTTTGCTTTGTCTTGTCTGATCATTTTGATAGTCTGCTTATATCATAACACTAGTTTCCACTTTTCATAATGAGATGGAGCCTAGCATTCTCCTGGACTGGAGGAAGTTGGAGGATTTTCTATGTCTTCTGCAATTACAGCAGCTATTTTACTGAGACCATGAAGTGGGAATGTTCCTTTACTTCCCTAAAGCACATGATTTTTCCTTTTTATGAGTCGAGTCTTTGAAGTAAATGGTTTCCACCTTGCAGTGTTCTCTCAATTCTCCTACATTGACCCCACTCCTTTTGTGAATATTGGGTGGATGCCTATGGATAAAGTTAGTAAGAAAGTTAGACTGCTATTCTATCTGGGTTTCCTTCTGTAGGGTTAAGCTAGCCCATACTCATGCTTTAAGAATTCTTTGAAAATTCAGCTGTTTTCTCTTTACTTATTTTTTGGTAAAAGAAAGAGCCTGCTTTGAGATTGCTACATCTCTTCTCATACTCTGTCAGCTCATCTCTTATTGGAGGGGCTTGTTATCCTCTCTCAAAAGGTGCTTATGAACTGAAATAGGAACAATGTGAAAGAGATTGGCAGAGTAAAATGCAGTGAGAGAGCATCTAGGTGCCCACATCATTAAATTGAAAAAAATTGAGCTTGATCTATATAACAGATTGATTTGCCTTGTAATATATGATCCTTCCAGTAACTTTATTTGGCTATCTTCCTTCTTAGTTTCTGTTCTTGAACTTATATTTGAGTGAGTGTGAAAACACAGACTATTTGTGGGATTTTTGTTTATTTTAAAATGCTAGTTAATTAAAATTAATAAATAAAATAATTTGATTCTCTTTGTAATGTTCCAAATGTGTATATTAGTTTAATTTAGTGTCAAGTGGCAATAACATAGTAATTTCTTTGACTATGAACCACTACCTCCCTGCACCAAGAAGAAAAAAAAACTTCACACTATAAATGTTTTAAAACTAGTTCTTTTATTTGATCATCATTGTTCAGAAATCCCCTTAATGCATTTTTGATCTATTAAATGCAGTATATGCTAGAATTGTTGTCAAGTACACATGATAAAACTTTTCATCTTAATCATTTTAAAGTATACAATTCAGAAGTTTTTACTATACACATTGTTGTGAAAATAATCTATAGAAGTTTTTAATATTTCCAGGTTAAAAATCTGTCCCCATTAAACAATCTCTCATTCTTCTACTTTTTGTTTCTGTGATTCTGACTATTCTATGTACCTCATGTAACTGGATTAATACAGTATCTTTTTGTGTGTATTTGGCTTCATTTAGCATAACCTCCTCAAGGTTTATCTATTTGTAGCATGTGTCAAATTTCCTTTTTTAGAGGAAATAAACAATATTCCATTGTAGGTGTATACCACATGTTTTTATTTGCCCATTCATCTATTAATGGGCCTGTTGATTGCTCTTCGCTTTGGCCATTGTGAACAATGCTGCTAACTATCTCTATGA
Organism: Solenodon paradoxus; assembly: GCA_004363575.1. Taxonomy (NCBI): domain Eukaryota; kingdom Metazoa; phylum Chordata; class Mammalia; order Eulipotyphla; family Solenodontidae; genus Solenodon; species Solenodon paradoxus. The sequence goes on from RJWH01003923.1 coordinate 20,164, forward strand.
TAACCTGCTTTCAAAACTTGGAGATATATACCCAGAAATTGCTGGGTCATGTGGTAATTCTATTGTTACTTTTTTGAGGAACCACCATACTGCTTTCCATATTGACTGCACTATGTTATCTTCCCACCATCACAGTACAAGGGCTCCAATATCTCCACCTTCTTACCATCATGTTATTTTCAAAGATCATCAATATTTTTATTTATTCTTTTTTGGGGGGACCTTCATCAGCAACATATTTTATTGAGATAAAGGTTCTGGAACAAGGTGAAATTTTTGTAAGTTTTCTTAGTTTATTATTATAATTCATTTCTGATTAAAGAAAATCTAAGTTTAATAGGTTTATTTAAATGCATAGAATTACATAGACTTCATGTTCTGTCAATCACACATGGTTTATAAAGTAGAAAATTGAAATTTATATTGAATTGAGAATAAAAGCAAACATTTATAGAGTGTTGTGAAGTTCACAGTGGGCCTTTTTATGTTCTTTTATAATATTCCTATACTGATTCTTGACTCTACAACTATACTGTTTCTCAGATGCAGATCTCATCATTTCACAGTAACCTATAGATTTTTAATGAGTTCCTTATGCTCATAGAATAAGATTAAACCTCTTCAGTATGGCAAACCATCTCCTCTAGACTCATCTCTAAGTTACCTCTTCCTCCAACCCTACACTTCAGCCAAATCAAACTGCATGTAATTTGCTGTCTCTCATATTACACTTCTGAATATCTGTTTATTCATTTCCTTCTCACTGTGCCACCCTTTTCACAATTTGACTCCAGATTCACCAGGAAAAATTACTCATACTTTACTGGTACTCAACTCAAAAGTTACCTTTCTCATGATGCCTGCCCTCCCTCTCTGATGGTGTTGGTAAGTGTCCTTCACTCCACCTCTCACCAAGTAGAAGTGACCTTTCTGCCCATTGCATCCAGGACAGGTTTTCTTTACAGCATCTACCTCATGTCACTATACTACTTTCCACTCATGTCTCCGTCTCTTTCTAGAATGAGCTTCTTGAGAGAAGAGTCTGAGTCTAGTTTAACTTTGATATGTCTTCAGGAACTGGCACTAGGTAGATGCTCAATAATGTATCTTGAATGAATAATAGAATAAATGGATGGGTAGGTAGGTGAGCAGATGGCAGAATAGGAGAGGATAGATATTAATATTCTCACAAGATTAAAAGTATTTGAATGAGCTGCCAAAGACCCTACCATGGTAATTTGGGGATTGAAAATTAAATCTAATCTTCTAATGCTTTTCTTCTCCACAACATGTGCTTCTATATTTAAAACACCAACATTAAAAATATTGCATAAGAGGGCAGAATACATTTATTTTAATTATTGGATTTTTTTTAAGTAGGTGAATAAAACTAATCTGATTCCTTCAACACGTTTAATTGGATTTCTGTTTCCTGATGGTCCTGCCTTGCTCACTTATAAGAGGTTTCATTAGAATTCAATCAAGGCTCCAGGTAATTTTGTTAATAAAGTCTCGATATTGATAGCATCCATATCTAAGCAGTTACAAACCCTTGCAGATGCTTTCAAAGTATTTCTCACAATGATCTCTTTCCTTACATTTTCCCTATGCCTGTCCCAGTAATAATAAAAATAGCATAGTCATTGGACTCAGGGACCTCGGTCTGCACTGCCTTCTTAGAATTGTCACTCCCTTGTTATATGACCTTATCCAAGCCACCTCACCTGTATATGTCTCAGTTTCCTTACTGACAAAATGAGAATTATATACATTTTATAGCATTGCTGTGAGGCTTAAGTGAAATAGTATATACGCAGTGCTTGGCACATATTAGACATGCAAAACATCAATACCCTCCTTACCAAATTTAGTTCATAAAAAAAAAAACACTGTACTTTTCGGAATGCAATTAGATCAAATCAAAGAGAAGATCTCATCTTCAAAAGTAGACAAAATTTCTGAAGGCAAAGATCATATCTTGTTCGTTTTTCCCATAGTCTTACACATTCTAAATGAATATTTCTATATTGATCATTTTTATCAGGCATGTATATTTATAAAGTACTTTTATTTAACTTTTATGAATTATTCACAATTTCTCTCAAAAGAAATGACTTTTCCTTGAACTTCATGTAGTCACCAGTGAAGATGATGCATTATGGCCTTGGTGTGTTGTCACCAAGTTATGTCTTTATGGATGAAGTTCAGGAGGAGAATCAGAAGCAAAGTTCATTTGACCTCACATCTGACTCAACACTGACTCCATTCTTGATGAGCTCTGGAGGAATGAAGTTTAAGATTAAATTATGGTCTTCTCAGAGCCTGCTATTAGATGTCTGATATATATTTCTTTAATTTTTAATTTGCTTATATGTAGTTAAAACAAAAATTTTCAAGTGAATCTTTACATTTCCCACATGGAAAGTATTAATTTTTAGATTAAAGATGTCTGTACTGCATCACTAAAAGAAGAGTCTACCATTTATTGAGTATCTAATACAGAGAGAACGCACTAAGAATTTCATGTGTTTTTCTCATTTGATACTTACAACAACCTGTAAGTTAATTATTTTCATTTAAAAATTATAAGGAAACAAAACTAGAATGGAGTTAAGGATTTGGCCGAGTTCCTTAGGTAGTTAGCTGCAGAAACAAGATTGAAAGTGAGGTCTATCTATCTGCTTCTAAAGTGCCTACTCTTGTTTCTTGTTTTTTAATTTTATTTTATGATTTCTTTTGTTTACAGTGCTGTACATTACAATTATAATTACAATTCATTTTAGGATATTGAAATTGTATCTCAGTCTATGAGCATTTCACACTGCACCTGCCCCAGAGTTCTGTGTCCTTTACCACCACCTTGTCCCCTCTCTCCTTCCCTCCCCCATGCTCCCCGCTGAGTAGCCACTGCTTTGTGTCCTGTGAATTTTGTTGGAGTTTGTCTGTTTATTTGTTTCATTTCACTATATTGTCCACATATGAGTGAAACCATCCTATATTTCTATTTTTCTTTCTGACTTATTTCACTGAACACAATCCCCTCTAGTTCCATCCAGATTGTTGCAAAGGACACAATTTCATCTCTTTCAGTCATTGCGTAGAATTCTATTGAGTATATGTGCCACAGCTTCTTTGCCCAGGCATCTGTTTATGGGCATAGAATGCCCACTCTTGTAATGATGCCAATATCTTCCAGTGCAGAGATGAAAGATAACGCTGTGGAAATAAGCTGGAATGGATATATAACCTTAAATTATAATAAGGTCCATTATAGCATAGATGATAGAAAATGTCATTGAACAAATTCAGATATATGCTCCAGAAAATTGCAGTGTTTCATGTGGAAAAGAATTTCTGTAATTTTTCCTTTTCATCAGAACCTTTATTTGGTCAGAAAAATTTTTTTTTAATAATTTTAAATTGTCAAAGAAGGCCATATATTTTAATGGATAATATAAGTGCACCTCTATGGCTCAGGTGGTTAAGGTGCAGACTATGTAAAACCCAGAAACTGGGTTTATGACCTGGGGCTAGGGGTAAAAATAATCATAATCATAATAAAATAATATCTATTTTATGCTAGCTAAATTTTTTATTGCATAATCACGCACAAACACATTTTGAAACATTCCATTTTCCCCTCCACAAGCATTTGCTTCAGAGACATCAGGGACACAAACTTCTGGGTGTTGGCTTGGTAAATAATACACATGCATATTGGTTGCTAGGAAATGGGAATTAATTTAGACCAATTGACCTCCTGAGTGAAAATGTTCTGTCCTACAAGTCCCAGTTCAAGTCTCACTATCCCAAAAATTGCTAATCATTAAGTTTTGCTATTAATAAGAATTTCTTAAAGCTTCACAAGAATAAATGATCTGCCTTGGATATGCTTTCATTGGTAGCGTGGCTCTTTCCTACTGAATATATGATTCTCAGCTGTATATGACTTTAGAGTCCTGTAACCATAGATTCCCATTTTATTTGACTCTTGGAGAACCTTGTGTAGGTTCATTGATCCAGTAGGATTAATCAAATACTCTTATTTCTGATTTGACTTTTCTTGTCTCTTGTTTATTTAATTGTAAAAAGATACCTCTGATTTATAGTGACTTGAGTTCTTTCAATTTTAGGGCTTGGCAGAAACAGTGGGCAATTCATGTGATCTTCATTTGTGCCTGGTAAGAGCACCTCTTTTTCTCAAAAAAGGTCTCTAAATTGTTCTCAGAAAAGTCATATACTTTGTCCATTTGGTCAGCTCACAGGCAAGACAAACTTTCCAACAGCATTCCACAACACAGAAATCCAAAGAGGAACATGAACTCCTGGAAATAGAAAACTATAGATTCTGAATTATTAAAACAATTTAAATAGAATTAAAATGTTTTAATTTTTGATTTTTAAATATAATTACAGTTTTTAATTAAAATTTTTGCTTAGAATAATATTGCTTTTTTTTTAAGACTACCTTTTATTTTTCATCTGCTGTTTTCCATGTCACATATATCCCCGCTTTATCCCATATTAATTAATACCTTAAAAAGAATCAGGATTTGTTACCCCCATTTTGAGGTTCACAAAAATTTTCAAACAGTGTGAAGAAAGAGTATTCAAGGAAGGTTTGAAACTCACATAACTGGAGCCTTCCTGGTGGAATCCATAGTTAGCCTGCAGAGCTATTTGCTTTGAGGCCAGGTGCTGCCCTCCAGAGAAGACAGGGGTACCGGGAACATTGAATTGTGCCAGATGAACAGCCCTTCAAACAGTTGCTTAAATAATACAAGACTGCATTGTATGTGTATACAACTTTGAATATTCTCTTTTCCTCTTGAAATCTTAGAGGATTTTAATTCACTCCCACCCTGCCTCAGAAAGTATTTTAGAGCCCTGAAGGTTGTATACATTGGCATTGTGAATAGCAATTTGAAAAAGAAGACTAAGTCAAGACCTAAGGAAATACCCCTGATAAATCTTGGGGAGACAGAAATTTTGAGTAATTGCAGAGAGACTGAAGTCTACTATGAGAAAATGATCTGTCTCTTGTTCACAATTCTATTCCTGGTACCAAGGGACCCATCTAGAATGTAGTTATGTATAATGGAGACCAGAGGCATAGAATCTCATCCAAGAGAAAAAGAGAAAGATCTAGACTAGTACCAGAACAGGCACAGAAGTATATATCCTACTGAGGGAGGGCTAATAGCTAACATCTTACCCCTTCTCCATGCTACCTCCATAAATACCTGTCATTCTCTCTCTCTCTCTCACATACACACACACGTATGTATGTATGCATGTATGTATACACATGCGCACACTCAAAAATATACACACACATAATACTGTGTGTAGCTTATCCCATTTGGGTTCATCTTTTCTTAGCTAACCTTTGTATAGTCCTTATGCAGAATCCCTTCGAACATTAGAAGGGAGAGATATCAGGACTAGACAGACCTAAATGACTTCCACAGTTGCCATCCTTATTCTCAGTTTGGTGAGACCTATCTGAAGTTCCTCATAGATGGCACATAGTATTGAGTGATTAGACCTTTGGGTGGGGTTGGGAGGCACATTAACTTAAATCCGTGTTTGGCCCTAAACTACATTTCCTTATGCATTAAACAAGCATCCCTGTGTTTATTCTCTTTTAGATTAGTGAAGGAGCGGAATGCATTTTGATCCCCCAAAGCATGTTTCTAACAGAAGCCAGAGCTGAATTCAGAACTGCTTTGGAGTTGCTGTGTGCCTACCCCACGGAGGAGGCTGTTAGGGAGCACCTGGTTGAGCAATAAGTGTGGGATGAATATAAGGCCAAACTCCTGGCTCAGTTGCTGAAGAGAGGAAGCTGACCCGTGGGCTCAGTTCATTTTTTATTTTTAATGAAAAATCTTAAACTGCATTGAAAAAGGCAATTCGAAAGTTATTCAGAACACACTTGGAAGTGCTTTTGTAGAGGTCAAGACATGGGGTTTATTTAATGTTGCCCCACCCTAACTGGCTCAGAGCTCCAGCTGGTAATTTCCTCATAGTGGGACATGTAATTGAAACCTGATATGATGTATTGTTTAAGGAGAGAGGGAACAGGTGGAGGTAAAGGGCACTGAAACTCAGGTGGCGGGAGTGGTGTGTAATACACAGAGACTGAGAAATGAGTTCAATATCTGAGAATGAGTATGGTTTTATAAACAAAATAAATAATAATAAAATGTTAGATAAAAAGATATACTGTTGTGTTTCATTGAGTGGTATGTTTAAGACTAGTTATTAGCAGTGTTTGAAGGTGGTTGTTTTTTAACTCTGAATTTTAAAGTGGTAGTAAAGGAAATATTAACTTGGGAAAAATAGAGACCATATTTATAAAGTTGATATGCATTAAATTAGTTTTATAGTTATATGTTAAGTAAGATACATATATTAAAGCTACTAAATGAATTAATTTTTCTGGCAAAAAACAAGTTTTGCTTATTAAAGTATTACCTCAGATTGGAAATTGTTCTCACTGTATTTGTTAGGGATCAAAAGCAGTCTACCATGATTAATATGATTTTTATAAAAATGTATATGCATGTTTATAACAGTAACTGACACAGATTTTTAACCATGATAATTGTCTTTTTCTTCTTCCCCGTCTCCCTATTTCCTCACTTCTGCTTCCTGAGAGCATGTCTCTCTCCCTAAATTTATAGCCTAAAGTTAAGCTTGTTTTTAGGTGCTCATTTCTGAGGACCCAAAATAAAAATAAATCCTGGTCCATTATGAAAAATGTCAGTCTGGGATTTTCTGAAACTTAGTTAAAAAAAATGTCCCCATGTCAAATTTTTAACTATTTACTTTGAAATAATTTAAAACATACAATTGCAATAATAACGTAGAGTTCCCATATGCCTTTGTCCAGATACACCACTTTTTTTTTTTTTTTTAAGGAAAAGTACAGGCAGGGATGAAGGCAAGTAAGCAGGCAGGAAAAGAAGAGAAAGAAGCATTTTATTTTATTCATTTGGCTGTGCTCCCTGCCCCCACCCAGACCCCAGGTCACGAACCTGAGCATTAGGATGAATGTGGAATGCCCATGGCCAGAGGCTGCAAACTTGTCCATTAGGCCACCAGGGTGCCCCCAGATTCACCAATTTTTAATGTTTTGCCACATTTACATTCATTCTCAAAGGCCTACATTTTGCATCTAATGAATCATCATGTTGTTTATGCTTTGCTTTTATTCCATATCATAATATGGTTTAATTTGTGTTTATCTTTGGGGGAGCCCCTTAGTCTTACATTTCTTTTTTCCAATGAAATGTGAAGATGGTAACACATGTGGTTCAGTGCTGTTCTAAGGATAAAGTAAAAGTCCATGCAAGGCATTTAGCACAGGGCCTGGCACACTGTAAGCGATCAATAAATATTGACCTTTTGTTCATTCATCCTTTTCGACAAATATTTATTGAAAAACTCGTTGCTGTGGGCCTTAGTATGTATCTTCAATGACTGATAAGTAGTTTAATCCCAGGAGGTAATCACTGGTAATAGTCGTTAATATTGTACTACATAGACACAGGTGAATTGAAATGATATCTGAGCTTTGCTTCAAAATCGTTTGCAGGGGGAATGGATGGGTAATAATGTAGAAGAAACAAGAAAGCTGAAACTGGGTGACAGGGACATGAAGTTTCATTATACTATTCTCTTTTTTTACATGTTTGAAATTTTCCACAATATAAAGTTAAAAAAAAGTTCAAAGACATGCTTGCCAAACTACCATTCTCAAGTGCCGAGTAAATGTCACATTTCCACAGGTCAGATGAATAGATTGAAAAACAGTAGACGATGACACTTAGGATTTCTGATGGTCACAGAAATCAGCTTCCTGAATCTTCACCATTAATTTGACGATCACTGTTCCACATATTTTTAGTCTTGAGCATTGGCACAAATTTTATTCATTGCCTGTGACTGAATTGTACATTAAAAAAAATTTCGAAGGAAAAGTGCAAGCAGGAATGAGCAGAGATAGGCAGGCAGGAAGAGACAAGAAAGAAGCATTTTATTTTTATGTAGGTGTACATCTTAGTCATTCCCCCCAGCTCCAGGATGCAAACCCAGGTCCTTGGGATATATGTGGACTGCACTCTCAGCCAGAGACAGCAGACTTAAACATTACTCCATGATTAGGTTACTCCAGGGTGCATCAAAATCTTTAATTTTTATCATGCTTTTTCTATTGCATACTACATTTATAAATGTGATTCTTAGGGATACTAATGAACTTAGGCCTTAATGGGAAACCTGACATCTTCAATGCAATGAAGCCAGTGTAGTTTAACTTTATATTATGAATGACTGTATTCTAAGAGCTGAACAGCGAACTTCTCTTGAATGGTGACTCTAATTTTCATACAAGCTCCTTCTCACATGGCCTCCCCTAGGCAGCATATACCAGGGTAAATGAGAGCAGAAATGTATTTAATAACAATAAATGACTCTCTCAAGCAACTATGAATAGACCAGAAAATAAAGGATAAAATAATAAATTGCACAGAGGCAAAACTGGCAAAGGGTTCAACTTGTTTTCTTTAATCCTAGAATCAGCTCTGGCCTATTCTTTTATGAGTCTTCTCTTCCTTCTATCCTTTGCAATTCCCTTTGTTCGCCTCTCCTAACAAAGGGAGCTGCAAGTCTGACTTCATTCTTTCATCAGAGGTACATGACTTAAATTACAAATTTTTTAAAAAATTTTAAAGGAAAGGTGAAGGTGGGGAAGAAGGCAATTAAACAAGCAGGCAGAACAAGGGAGAAGGAAGAAACACTTCATTTGTTTTATTTAGTTGTTCACCTTAGTTGTTCTCACCGGCCCTGGGTCTTAAACCTAGAAACTTGGGATGTCTGTGGACAGCACCCATGATATGCTAGATTAGTAGGCCCCCAGGCCACACCTAAGTTAAAATTTTTAAAGCAAAGCATTCTAAATAGAGGTTTTTCTAGGGCAACATCTTGGAAAAGGGAAGTTAGAATTTTTCTCATCTTTGTCCTTGTATGTTCTCTTTGGAAAGACTCAGAGGAAACAAACTCAGTTGTACATTGTTTGTGTCTTCAGTAGCTACTAGGAAATGTTGGTCTGAATCACTGGGATATTACTTATTTTTGTTCTCAACATTGCTTTCCAGAAGATTTTTTTTTTCAATTCAGGTAACTTTGATTTACTACACACACACACACACACACACACACACTCCTGCATTTCTGTGTGCAGGTTCACTGTTCATCAACTATATGACAACATGCTACACTCACAGCAAAATTACCGATAATCTTCCAGTGCTGTCCTTTGGACCCCTCTATACTTGATCCGGTGCCCCACCCCCTACCCTTCTGGTAACCTCAGTTCTCTTGTCAATGTCTAAGGGTTGGCTTTGTTCTGTCTGTTCACTAGCTTTTCTTTCTTTAAATTCCACATATGAGTGAGATCATCTGGTATTTGCCTTTTTCCTGATTTATTTCACATAGCACAATGCCCTTGAGTTCTATGCATGTTGTTCCAGGACTTTATTACTGTGGTTATGTGCCACATCGTCTTTATCTATTCATCTGTTGATGGGCACATAGGTAGGTTTCCAGTGCAGCAACAAGATATTAACTTCATTCTTTGTCTCTTATTCTCTGTTCATTGTAACTCTGCCTTACTAAATATAAGTTATTCCAGTATTCAAAATCAATAATCTATCTCTAATGAAATTAGATAGGACTGCAGTTTGGGTCAAAAATCTGGTCCAGAATGCCAAGCATTTTCATTGTTTCATACTTTTTCTGTCTTACAGAATTAAGCGGATTTGCTCCATTTAATCATCAGCTGTTAGAATTGAAAGCTACCTTATACGTCAGTGCAGGGACTGATTCAGTAGTGTATCTCCTGCACTTAGTGCTGGAACACAGTATGTGCTTAGCAAATATTTGCTGAGTCACTTTATCTGGTTCAATATTCCCACCCAGTGCAGGAATATTTTCCATCATTTTCCTGAAAGATGGTCTTTCATATCTTCTGCTTGAACCTTTCCAATTCCAAGGAATCTCTTCTATCCTTCTCTTTCCCCTTTCTTTGACTTTCCTTCTCTTGTAGATCTGTGTTGAGTAGATCTGTGTTGGGCACAGTGCTAGACTCTGGGATACTGTGAGTAAAGATTCTCTGTCCTCATGGAATTCACATTTTAATGAGACAGACAAATATTCATTAAAGGATGAAACAAGAAAAGCAAAGCCACAGCTCTGACTTGTGTTAACAGGGAGAGTAGAGAGAGCAAAATGACCTCCTCTAGGAGGAGGAAGGATTCCATGAAGATGGCATAACTGAGATCTGAAAAATGAATCAAATTGGTTTGATCTAGAAAAGAAGGCAAATCACCCAAGCAGAAGGATCTGGAAACTGCTGTGTACTGGTCACTGAAAGGTCAGGATGATTGCTACCAACCCAGGGAGAAGAGTGGTACAAACTAGGTCTGGACACCAATGGAGGGCCTTTCTCAAAGGGCTTTGTAAACTCTGTTAAGGAACTTGGGCTTTATCTTAATGGCACTGGGAAACCAGAATTTTTTACAAGGGGTGACATTATCAAACTTGCAAGCCATGTACACTGCTGGGTGTGTGTGTGTGTGTGTGTGTGTGTGTGTGAAACTTCTGTTGACATAAAACTGTTCTTCCCTATTGACTTCCTTTCACTGATCTTGGTTCTGTCTTTCTACTGAAACTACAGGAACAAATTTCCTCCCTCTTCTCAGTGAGGGTTTCTCAAACTCCAATTCTGTTTCAACTTCTTCCTATCCTGATCATTCCCTTCTGTTCTGTCTGTTTTCTTTCTTCCTACTAATGTGACACATAAAGCTCCGTACAATCCCCCAGAAAGCTTTGGAGAACAGACATGTTATTTTTGTGATATGTGCACTGCACGAAATAGTATGGCCATACATATCGCCAACGGTTTCTTGCTAAGTTTGCAGTCTACAAAAGTAACCCAGCCTTCGGCATTTTCAGGTGCGCTGCTAATCAATCAGGGCAGCACTCTCGTTCTGTTCTTGCTCCATTGTTGATGCTGTTATTGTTTCTAGAAACAGCTCTGGGTTCAGTCCTGACACTGCCACCAATTTTGTATCATCCTGGAAAGGTCACATCTTGCCTCTGGCCCCCCGTGTTCTACAGAGGGGAGCGAGTTCTTCACTCCTGATGCTTCTCTGCGGTGGAAGCCTCATTCCTGAACCACAGCTCACTCCACTCTCCTCAATCCGTTTAAGAGGAGTGACTTAATCTGATGGGTGAGTACGTGAAAATAGGCATCCATAACTCAATTTCTCTCTTTCTTTGGGAGCAAGCCGACCCACAGAAATAATGTACTCTGTCCTTTCCTCCTTCTGTGTCCCTCCCACTCCCTTGCTATACGATTTGCATGGAGTTTTGTCCCCTAGGGAGGCCTGCGGTAATCCAATGGAGTTCTTATTGGGAGGCCCACTTGTCTGGAAATTTAAACCAGTTTCTTCATTCTTATCTTTATCAGTAATAAAGTAACAGTTCTATCCCCAACTGCCTTATGTCATTGTCTCATTTCTCAATTGGTTCAGCATACATGGTTTATTTATTAGACGCTCCTAAACAATGAGAGGATAACCAATGTTTATTTTCTTAAATTCCTTGTCCCTAGGACTTTCCATATATCCTATTAAATGTCTTTAGATTGGTTTTAGCCCACTCTTCATTATAGCCAAATTGGCACTAATTGGTACCCAGTGGTCTGGAAGAATTATGTCATGTCTTTAACCCATTAGCTAACTCTGATGAAGTTACGTTGGCCCTGGAATCCGTTCTAGAAAAAGAATATAGTATGCTGAAATACTGACAGCATTATTCTCAATACCCTATGGCAATGATACAAGAGTTCCCATTAGTCAAATGCCATTTCTTAAAGAGGTTCAAAATCAGATCTCTTCTGTATTCAATCCCACTGTATTACAATAAACGTCACAGCAGGGTCATATGCTACACAGTTGCATATCCTTTAAAACTTTGTCCATGGTGCCTATTATGTAGCGTATGCGGAAACAACCATACACATCGATGATGGTGATGCATCTAAGTGTTAATCATAGTAATTTATATTTGCCAAGTAATCTCTGTGATTCAAAGAAATGTCAGGTACAAATCTCTCCCTGGGACTTCCCAGCAGCCTTGTGCAGTAGACAGAGTAAGAAGCATTGTCTTCATTCTATAATAAGAAATTAGGCTCAGAGAGGCTCAATAGTATGTCCCAGCTCACACAGTGTGTTTACTTGTAGACTCAGAAACAAAACACAAGCCTGTAAAGATTGTCTAAAATATGCCTCTAAACCTGACAACCTCTCTGATTGTGTTTTATCTTCCACCTGCAGTGGATTCTTACTTAGGACCCTTGATGTAGGGATGAATATCACACATTCACTGCTAGACTCAATGCTTCTAGCGCACTGCCTGTCCTTGTGGCTCACTGGTGTCCATAACAGTGCCTGTCTGCACTAGATCCCAAGTTCCTCGGGCCACAGGCCACATGCATGCTGTTCTTTCTCTACCATACTTAGTACAGAACGGCAACCGTATGCTTGATTTTTATTTTCTTCATCTAAAACAGCAGAGGGGATGACTGACAGGACACATGTTACATTCACCTGCACATGAGAACAGCGGTTGTGCAGACTGTCACAGGTCCAAGACAGAGGAGCAAAAGGAACGTTATTGTATGAGCAAGGTGTAGAGCTCGTCGGATGGTAATGGATGTTCTAGATCCAGAGAAAAGTTCTCGACAGTAGCATGCAGGCCAGCAATTTCTACCTGCATTCCTGGTCTCTGCTATTCATTATTTCTACTCCATTGACCTCCATGAGTGCGCAGGTGAGAAGTTTACTTGGATCTCTGAATGCCTCATCTTTCTTCGTTTGTGCTTCAGCCTGCAAATTTGCTTCTTTCTCTGCTTGACTTGTGATGCAGAGGTTTCTATGGAGATGGCACTAAGGCTGAGAGCCATATTGGATATTTTTTTAAGAGCCTGGAGAAAATATGTTTGATAAGTACATTTTCTTTTTCCTCTTTGACTTGATTTTTATGGGGCATTAATATTAATTTATCGTCAGGATATTTCTAAGACCAGAGATCTAAGACTTTATTTTCCAGTCCTCCTTCTCCTGATTGCTATTTAGCTTGAGGCAAGTTATTTAATCTACCTGCCTAAAATGGGCTTCTTCTGAAAGGAGGGCCTGAGCCAAGAACCCAGAAGATAATTTGTGCTTCAGAGGTGACCTCCAAAAAGCATAAGTGGAAAAAGTGAGACTTGAAAGGAAGAAGTCAGTAAAGGATAATAATTTGGTTCTCACTATAGGTAACAGACTCAGTTGTTCTGGGGATCATCTGAAATGCTGCACAGAACTGCTCATCGCAAGATGGGAATGTTGGTGCATTTACCTACTGATTCCTGCCCACATTGATTATGAGTGGCCTCTGTGGTTGTCTCTCTATCCTCCACCTCCACCTCTAGATTACTGCATGAATAAGCAGATTCTCAAAGTTTTTAAGAAACTTCTGAGGCAACAAAGCAGAGAGATGTTGAAGCTCTGAATTAATCGTGGGCCCTGGAAACGCGTGGAACTGTACATATGAGATGCTCTGAAGTCAGGTGTGCTGGGTTACGTACATAGCGTGGTCCTCCAACCAGATACTCCCTCAAGATGGCATTGCATCTTTTTAAGAGTTATAATATACTTCTTCATAGAGTGAAAATGGCTAAAAGAGATGTTGTACAGTTCTTGGCATACTTGATAGACTTGATAAATATTAATGATAATGTTGATGGTAACAAGTTATTTATTGTGTATTAAATTATAGTACTTCCAACTGAAATTGAGGTGAATGGGAAGGTCATATTTTTGCCATTTCTGTTGTGATCATATAATTGGTCTGATTCTAATCTGGAACTATTTTCTCCAGCTAGTTATATGCTGTATGGTTGCATTAAAAATCATGGATAGCCTCTTCTTTTAAGTTAAATAATCTCTAGAAAAATAAAGTGCTAACCCTGTATGTATGTTGTCATACAATTAAAAACAAGAAATTTAAAATAAACTAACAAAAAGTACACTTTTATATTATAAAACCAAATTAGGGGTTACCAGAAGTGAAAGGGGAAAAATAGGGAAACTGGGTTAAAGGAGACAATTATATGGTAAAGAATAGAATTTTACTTTCAGTAGTTAATTTAATGTAGTATACACATATGTTGATTTAAAATAATGCACAAATGAAACTCATATGATGTTAAAATGCAATGTTACCTCACTGGAAACTTTAAAAAATAAAGGTAAAAAAGAATAAATTTGTAAGAATACAAGACCCCAAGGACTGGTGTTTCTGTGTGTGTTTTTACACATGTGCATGCACATGTGTGTGCTTCATTTTAGTAGTTCATGAAAGATACTCCGCAGGATCTTCACATTTTGTAAGTTTTATATTTTGTATCCCCACTTAGAGTGTAGTCTACAGTTTGTCATTTTCTTAAGATAAAAACTGATACCTTCTTTGTTTTCATAAGTACTGTTTAAGTACCTTCCTTCTTAAACTCCTCAGTTCTTTAGGAAGCCACAACGTAAGTTCAAATCTCAGTTTTATGATGTTTACTAGTTTTGTGACTTTGGGCCATTTACTTCATTTCATTTCCCTCATTTCAACATACTAAAAACTCAAAAATGTTAGCACTCTATCTTTCACTTTCCTAGTAACAAATCTTTCTCCCTTTCTAGTATTGTGAAATGTCTCTGTAAACAAAATTTTAATTGATGGATTTTATAACTTTGATTCCTACCACGCTTTCTTAGTATAGCAGAAGCAACTGAAAATTACTCATATTATGCTGAAAACCATTTGTTTTCAAAACCACAGAAATATACTTTTAACCAAAATTTAAGCAGAGAGGGTCATTGGTAAATATGACTTTCACTGATTTCCACTTGAAAATGATAATTTATAATGAAATTTTGGAATCTTAAGTTTTTCCTTAGCAAGTGGTTGAAACATTTTAAGGTGAATGTTGAGGCCAGGAATCTGGATGCTGAACTATTGCTTAATGAAGGACAATGAATAACAGATGTGGTTAAAGAAATATATCCCAGAACATTTCTATTCTTTGAAGACATTTCTTATACTCTGAATCTTCTCTAAAAGAGGACCTATTTGGGACAAATAATGTCTTTTTTTGAGGTGACCATTAGTGACTAAAAAATAATAAGCAACTGACTCATCCAAACAAAGAGCCTACACTTAGAATTTGGGCTAAAATATTCACCTTGTCTCCAAGTCATAAATTATTTCCAGATTCTGTAGAAGCTCATGATTTTCTTAGAAACTATAACTAGAGTTTCAGATATGGATAAAAACCTAAAATGGGAAGAATTTTCCCTAATTAAAATTCCCAAAATTTCAATGAGTAAAGACGATTAAAGCACAGGATAAATATTTAGGGATAGTTATATCTGACCTACCTACCTAAAGGAGTTGGGACTATCACATAAATAACTGTTCATATGCTTGTTTTGGTTAACACTGTTGCTACAGTTTATCAATTATTTAGATGTAATTTAACTGGTAGTGCTCATGGATATAATATTTATTTTACTCAACAGCAATATAGAGATACTTTCACTCTAGCATCTATTATTGTTGCAATTGTCATAAATAGTGATAATAATGTGTCACCTAAATAATTCACTGGAGAAAAATATCATCATAATTTGACAAAAAATAATTTCATGTGCAATAATATGAGTTAGGTAAATGACTCTGAAAACCTTTAGAGAATGGATAGGAATTACTAAAAATGTTTAAATAGTGGCTTGTGATTCAAAATTGTGTTTATGAAAAATTATTTGGAACTTGGTCACCTTTTCCCCAATAAATGGTTTAAGAAGTGGAATTTAAGATGAAATGCCTAATTCTGGATTATAACATCATATTTAAAGTATAATGTACTTATAACCTGGGTGGAACTGGAAGGGATCATGCTAAATCAAATGAGCCAGAAAGAAAGATGGCTTCACTTATGTGGGATGTAATGAAACAAACCAAATGAACAGACAAACCCCAACAAAATTCATGGGACACAAGACAGCAACTAGTAGGGGTTTGGGGGTGGGAGCAGGAAGGAAGAAGGGAGCAAGGTGGCTGTAAAAGACACTGAAACTCTGATGGTGGTTGTGGAGTGAAATCCACACACTGAGGTGTTTTCTTTATCCTAAAATGCATAAGCAATGTAAACAAAAGAAATAATAAAATTATTAAAAAAAAATCATAATGTGCCTGAAGTGGTTTTTACTAGTATCAGTTATTAGGACTCATCCCAATTTGAGTTCTGAGAACAATGATGACATACTGAAGTGAGAAGGGAGAGAAGGGTGTTTTCTTATCTGCAATGAAGTACAAGTTATGGCCTCTCTCTTGCCTTTCACTGCTACCATCTTTTAATTCTTCCCTATTAAAGGGTCTGGGTCTAAATACCTGTCCTTCAGAGTAACCTGAAGATAACTAACCTGACTGGCAATTCATGTAGTAAGGGAGAGTCTGACATTTTGCAGCCTTATTGGTAATTTCACACCCAGTCACCACTTTCTTTTCCTCACCCTTCTAACCTCACAGTGTTTTTAATGTTTGTAAGATTATTCCCACTAATTCTGGCAACTACTGAAGAGATGTTTGGGTGAGGAACACAGAATGAAGGTCAACAGCACCATATTTTTGTGGACTTGGGTGCTATTTAAGGGTTTTTAAGTCTGCTCTCTTAAGAAAAACTTTTTCTTGCAATCCAATTTATAATATTAATTTGTTTAGTAAATGTATCTCCCTCCCTTCCTCATTTTCTCCTTTCCTTCCTTCTCAAAGAGATGGGGTCAAGTTAAATTATATTCAGAAATAATCTTCGTCACATGTCCTGAACAAGTATGAAATAATGAGTACTCCCCAAATATGAGTAGGTAGAATAAAATGTATAATCTGCAGCCTCTTAGGTGTTGTGAGTAAGGAATAAATAGCAAACTGGATTTGAGTACATGGATGGGCAAATAATGTACATATTCCCACATGCTATTCTGTTTCTCTCCCTTTATGTCACTGTTGTTTCGCTGAACAGCAAGGCCACTGGGTTTTGTCCGAGTGTCTCTCACATCCATCTCCTCCTCTCCACACCCACTGCCTGAATCAGTCCTGAGTGTGTACAGCAGCCTCTGGCCTCTGGCTCTCCTATCCAGCCTCCCACATTGCATTAAAGTGATCTTGCTAAAATGCACATCTTACCAGGGTATCTATTCACTTGGAGCTCTTGATGGCTCCTCATTGCCCTCTAAACAAAAAGCCATTACGTCTCACAGTAAACAAAGTCCCATTCAACCTCAATCAACTAGTGTCTGCACACTGACCTCCATTCGTTCTCTCCTGTAGCCATCTCACTGCCATTTACTGGGATTCCCATGCATCTTCCTGCCCACCCCTTCTCTCCTGCTTTGCCCTCTGCCTGGTGTTCCTCTTCTACTTTGATCTCTGACCTGTCTGTCTCCTCTAAGGCAGAAATCATCTTTTCCTCCATTCTCTGTTACTTTATATAATTCAAAACATTGTAGCTTGTTATGACATTTAACTTAGTACAATGACTGTTTTTGTTTGTTTCTCTATAACTCCACCTAAGAATTGAGCTCTATCAAGACATTGTTTCTGGAACGTAAAAGATGCACAAAATGTCAAGGTCAAATATTAAGAAATGATGAAAGCAGTTGAGTCCATTTAAATGAAGCAGAACAGGTGGAAGTAGCCATCCAAAAATACCTTTCTAAAATCTTAATGAATGAAACTGCTTGTATCACATACAGCCTCTTTCCCTAATCCTATGCCTTCCAATGAATTTAAAAACAAAATCTAACAGCTGTCAATTTTGAAGTTTTTGTTTTCATGTTGCTCTGAATTTGCATTTGGTCACTTTGACAAAGAGCAAGCTTAAAGGAAAATTTTAAGAGTCTTACATAAAAATTATCAGAGAAAACAGAAATTGGGAAATTTAAGGGCTTGTGAACTTACATATAAAGACCCAATAATAAAATAACATTTTATAATATTTAAACCAATGAAATTAATAAAAATATTATTTATGAGTATCATGCCTACTCATCATGGTATTTCTTCTAGACATATATTCTCCTGTTGAGCATCTACTATGTGGTAAGACTTGGGTGGGAATTTGCTATATGAAATGAAATGTCTTTGTGCTTGCGGAGTCTTATTCGACATGGACAATGTCTACAATATTGGAACTACCATGCACCCCAAAACATTGCTGCTAATGAGATTGCTTTTGTTACGACACAGCTCTTTATCCTTTTAGTTGTTTTGTCTCTTTTTAAAAGGAACATCTGAATGATCTAAATCACAGTGTACTGAACCCTTCCGAAGGAATATCAGGTCCAGATCCTCGGTCTGGTGTCATGTAGCTTCTTGTTTCCTAGTTTCTAGTAGCAAATATCCAATATTTTAGCCTAAAAATTTTTCTTATGTCGAGACATGCATATCATACTCTTCAGCCTATCAAATCTCCACCAAGAAGCTCCTTTGCACAAGGTAGTGTGTTGGGGGCTCTAGAAAAGAGTTAACCAAATTCCTCTTCAGGAGATGACAGTATGGTAGAGGGGCCAGGGATAATGGCTGTAAGAAGGCGCTAACTTATGCTATAGAAAAAGTGGCCAGGGAGGCAGGGAGGATGTTTATGTTGAACTTGAAAAGCCATAAAAATAGGATGATGGCTTTCAGGAAGAAGATAAGCATGTGCCAAATCATGGGACATTAAGCTTAACGTCTGAAAAAAAAAATAAGAAAAAGATGAGCATGACCAGATTACAAGGCAAAAGAAGGAAGATGAATGACAAATCTAGCAAGGGAGTTACCGATGTCAGAAAGTGTGCAAATGAAGGTAATGTAGCTCTAGATAACTTTTTTTAATCCAAGAAATCACATTCAGAATTGGGGGCAATAGTATTGGGTATTATGCCTTAGAGCTCCATTTTCCGTAGTAAATTCTAGCTCCATCACTCTTTAGGAGTATGACCTCAGACAAATTAGTTTAACTTTGAATATATCTCTGCTTGTCTGTAAAATGGAGTGCTCACAGGGCCTAGCATTTAGGAATACTCTAACGAAATGAGATAATGCTTTATATGGAATTTAGCATGGTTACTGATACTCAGTACACATTCAATAAGAGTTATTATTACTATGTTTTAGAAATAATTCTGGGTTGAGAAGAGTGAGAAGGGTTCATCAGGAATGAAGGAATAGAGGCCTGGAGAACAATGAGACAATTACCCATATCCAGATAAGAAATTCCTGAGCACAACAAATGTATTTTATGAGTGATTCCCCCACCCCGCAAAATCCCCACAATCCCTGTCGGTTAAATGGTGTCCCTGAGAGCAGTACAGCTCTGTAGGAGAATCAGAAAGGTAATCTGGCAGATAGCATTTTCTGAGATGGCTGCAACTCGATCTCCCATGCCCCACATTTCCCTGAGAGCATCGTGGTGATGCTTCTCTCATCCAAAGTTGAGGGTCAGTGTTCCCCTTTCCTAGAATCTGGGAGGGCCTGTGAATATCAGAGGTGACTGATCACTTCCAAAGCTAGATCACAAAAGGGAGACACCTTCTGCTTGGTCTTCTTGGAACACTCATTTTGGGGCCCAAGTCACAGAGCTGTGAGTAAGTCATTATATAGATGTCGTAATGGACATGTTCCAGTGGGCAGCCCTGGCTGAGGTTCCAGCTGGCAGCCAGCATCATTCCCCAGACATGTGAGTGACCAAGCCTTCCAATGATTCCAGACCTCACTATCGGGCCGCCTCTAACCTTCCAGTCTTCCTGTATAAAATCACAGTCATCGTGGACCAGAGACAAATAAATTGTTCACATGGAGTCCTTACCAACTTCGTGGCCCAAGGAAACTTTGAAGAAAACAAATGAATGGTTGTAGTTTTAAGAACTAAATTTTGGGATTGCTCATGTATGCAGCGTTAGTTAGCTAAGTCAGGGGAAGGTGCAATTATAAAATATGTTGACTCTCGACTTTTTAATTGGGATACTGTTCTGTAATTAAATGAGAACAAACAGGTGGATTAGGTCTGTGTGGAGAGATGAGACAATAAATGTAGGTATTGACATATGGTATTGAAGTGGTCAAGGACAGTTACATCTAGATATCTAGCAAGTGTTTGTATTTCGTATCAAGAAGAGAAGTCAGGCCTACAGAGGATAATTCAAGAGACTCCATTAACTATTAGTATAGTTAACATCAAGTCACACAATGAATTGAATTTTCCCAGGAAGAGAGTATAAAATGAGAAGCAACCCGAAGCCAGGACTCTGAGAAAGTCTATATTCGAGGGAATAGAATCAGAACAGATTGAGTTGTAATCAGTGAGACGGGAAGGGACCTGGAAGATGGGGTTGGCACAGACCCCAAGAGAAGCATGTCAGGAGGGGCTGGTCCTTGGGGCAGGTTTTCTAGAGAAACAGGATGAGTTGTGAGAAGAAGCTGCTAGGTTTGGCTCTTAGAAAGTCAGTCTTTGACAGTGATCTTTGACAAGGGATTTTAACAGAGGAGAAGAACTGGTAGTCAGATTGCAAATGAGTAATGGAGGAGGAATGAAGAAGCAGATATTCAAGCTACTCTTTGAAAGATTTGTGGGCGGCAGACAAATACATGGAACACAAGCCCAGAGAATCTGGTCATGCTTGTGGGCTGTGGGAAAGGAGCCATGAGTTGGGGAGACTGAGGTCATAGTTGTAAACTGACTGAAAATCTCATTTACAGCAGAGCATGATGGTTAAAGTGGGCGGTTAGACTGAGAAAGTCTAATTTTATTGGAGACTGACGTATGACACTAGTGAATGAGGCAGATTATTTTGTAAACTGTAAAATGACTCTGAGGGAAATTTCCAAAGTAAAGTTCCCCCTCCAAATATCTTAGGAGTTGATTGTTGTTGTTTTAAATTTTTTTTTCTTGTTTTATTGTGATGTAATTATAAAGTAACTTTCTTGGAAAGAATGTATAGAATCTTAGAGTGAATTTGGACAGAAATGTTTATTTGTATGTGCAAGTTCTGGTGCCCTGATAGGAGCAGATACTATAATTATTTCTATTTTACAGATAGAAGGATAGTTACAGAGCTTCCTGGTTATCCTCCTGGCAAAGTCTGCACTCTACACTATATGGATCCTTTTTACCTACATGCTTTGAGATTGTTTGCTCTTGTGTATGTTTTTCACATGTACTACTGGTGTGGGTAATATTGTCTTGTTGGATGGTTCAGAAGTCATTTGGGTGAGGGCTGCTTGGCAGGCTTTCTAGGCCAGACCTGATAAAAAGGCCCTAGGCTGGTGAAAACCAAGTCTAGATTTAGTCTTCTGATCTAGGAACTGTACTTTCTCAGACTGCTAAAAATTTCTTCTATGCAAGTACTCTGACTTAAACCCTTACCCAATTACCAGTGTATGACAGGCACTATTCTTTTACAATGGCAGGTTCATATTTTCCCCCTGGGGAGCTCTTTCTGGTTAAGATATCTTAAAACTGGTGAGGATATAAATCGATCGGATGCTTTGTAATCATGAAGTAAGAGCAAAAGAAGGTTGATCGTATGATCAGTATCCCAGGAAGCTAAGTGAGTCACTTCTAGTTCAGAGCAGACAGCTGCCTTTAGAAAGCATAGTTGTTTTTCACAGAGTCATCAGGACAGTATTGGAGGGATGGATACTGCCGACTTCAGTTGTTCTGATCCTCATTTCCAGGTAGATGATCTTTTTCATCTCCCCCTGTTGCAACATTCTTCATTAAGTGATGTTAATATCACTCAGATAAATTCTTTTTTTTTTTCAAAATCCTTTTTCTTCTCCTACCTACATACCACTGCCTGCACAGACATGGTCTACTCTGAATGGGGTAAATTAGTCAGCTCCGTGCAAGATGGAATTTTTAAAACTTGCATTTTGCTTACTAAGATAGCTGTAAAAACACTGCTGGGGAGAATTAAAGAAATATCATAGCCCTGTTCCCCATAAGCTCTTATCATAGATTCCAGCCATTTAAATTTAACTCCTATATTGGTTTGTTCTCCATAGACTCCCTGATAAAAACCCAGAAGCGATCTTTAGACCATAAAGTCTGATGGCTACTCAGATTCTTAATACCTTTTTTTCCTTTGGGGTGAACTCTCCCAGATCCAACCTGCTGACTCCCTTATTAACAAGATCTTTTTATTTTTTTGGCTGAGAGCCATGGCT
The DNA here is from genome assembly GCA_004363575.1 of Solenodon paradoxus. Lineage (NCBI taxonomy): Eukaryota > Metazoa > Chordata > Mammalia > Eulipotyphla > Solenodontidae > Solenodon > Solenodon paradoxus. Next base: position 42,526 of record RJWH01003923.1, read on the forward strand.
TCCAGCCATGCCCTCCATTTGCAGTTTGTGTTCATTGGTTCCAATTAAAACTTTTTAAGTTTCTTGACTTACTCTGGATGTTCAACTATTCTTTTAAACTATAACCTCATCTACTTTGCAAATATAATAGCAGTACCAGGTTTTATCCTCTGGTTCAACCTCATTTTACTTTTAGGATTCCCATCACTTACATTCTTTAGCTCCAAATACAGGGAATTTGTATTGTTTCCTAGGAATTAAGATGGTCCACTATCAGTCAGAATGACTCAACATCCTCCTAATTCTAACTCATGGTCTCCCTCTACAACTTGGGGGACTTTCAGAATGGCATTGTAGCAGATGCAGTTGATGCCTCCCCAGATTCCTCTCCTGCCACTTCAGTATGCTCTGGCCTACTTCACTTGCTGGAATTTGCATCTCTTTGCCTGGGTTTTTTTCCAGAGCCATGCTGTCTGTCCAGATACAAAAAGTACATGCTAGATGGAAGGAAAGGGAAATTGACATCCCTATGCACCCTCATCCAAGACTGGTGAGACATGGCTCACAAATACCCAACAACCCTTCCTCTAGGGTGGATAACTTTAAAATGTATGTTATACCATTTCCCCAAGCTCCTAGCAGCACTAAGCTACTAGTTACAACTGATTAATAACACACGCTTTCCTCTATCTCCCTTGCCTGTCTCACTTCCCTCTCTGACCAGTGCTTCCTGAACCTCATGGAGTTATTTCATTTGAAATTCTTGCTTCAGGGTTTGCTTATGAGCCCAGACTGAGACATAATGTAGTGGAGACGAGGAAACTCCCTAGCTCTAGGACCAATCAAATAAATATCCAGAAGTTATAGTTAATGAACTACAATGGGCACAGTTCAACATTGTTATTATTATTATCATTATTATAACATAATAATAATTTGTTTTATGGAAGTTTTTCAAATAATTGCTTAAGGAGTCCCCAGTAAAGTAGGAGAGGTTGACACATAAACCATGAGACTTTATGTGGTGTGGTTAGTGCTGTAAGGAAGATTTTGAGAAACTTCCTATGGGAGGACAGAGATGAGTCAACACCTTGGAAGGATGGAATTGAGGGTATAGAAGAGATTTTGAGGGCGCTGAGGGCAGTTTTATTGATGGAGTGACATTAGATAGGAAAATTAAAAAAAAAACATTTCAAAAAGAAAAATCATGGAGAGTTGGGGGGAGAGAGAGAGAGAGAGAGAGAGAGAGAGAGAGATATTTGAACACACTGAATATTGCCATGGTGAGGAGAACAATGAATGATGTATGGAGACTAATGCATTTGGGAAGCAGAGACTGGGGTGAGATGGTGAGAAACTTCAAATGCTGTGGAGAGTTGACTTAATTCTTGAAGTGAAAGCGAGACACTAATGGTTATTAAGCAAAAGAAAAACATGATCAAATATTTGTGTTAAGACTATCTTGTTTCCAGATATATGTAAAGTAACTATGATGTACTTAAGACATCAATTTCTATATATAGAGTAGTTAAGATAGGGTACCTTTATTTAAATCCAAGTCCTGCCACTTACTAATTGTGTGCAAAATTAACTGTTCTTTTTAAAGCCTCTTATGTGCCTGGGAAAATTCTAAGGGTTTTATAGGTACTAAATTATTAAGTCATTTGTCCTTCAGATTTTTCATTTATGCAATGAAGAAATATCCTTTTTATACAATACTATTTTACAATGATATTTTATGTAGATGCCTTACAGAATAGTTTCATAAATAAGTTCTTTTGTGTTTCATTAGAACAGTGCCTGGTATAAAATAAGTAACAGATGTTCAATAAATACTTTCATTATTATATTTATGTGCCCCTCTGCTCTCAGAAAAGCTCATATAAAGGGAAATCTATGTCTTTTTCTAAATTCCCTTACATCTGAGACTGGACATTACTAAACAGCACTCCAACAGGCAATTGCCCCATTGATGGACAGATATAATAAGCTGATACGGTGTAATTATTGTGTAATTTTTAAGTGTGTTTGTCCATTGAAAAGCTATGATCAACGTAGACTAGCCTGTGGAGAGCTGTCCTTTAATGGAGGTGCTGAAGGACTTAGGATAAATTGTTCAACAGCTAAGGCAGCTGAGCAGTGTTCTAGGCCTTAGAATCTATGAAGAAAAAGGAGCATAAAACTGACAGAGTTGCAAGGTCAGAATTTGAATCAGTGTCTGTCTGGTGTATCCTCCAAGGAGGATCTGCTCTCCTGTCTTTGGAATTGTATGAGAAGCTGCTAGCGAGCAGCTAGGAAGTGGCCCAGCCCACAGTAAAGAGTTGCACAGCTTTGTCTGTGAAAGGGGCTGTTGAATTTCCTTCTGGAAGGATCTTACTGCTAAAACCTAAGATCTTGTTTTGAATGTTCCAGCTGAATCAGATATAACATCCTGAGGATCAATGGAGACCATGGAGAGAAGTTAATAAATTTCTCATCTAGATATTTTATGAAATTACAGATTCATAATTATGAATATTGATTCTAGACACCCATGACAATTTTGGATTAGAATGTGATTTTCAGGTTTCTAAAATCAATAGAAATCTAGAAAGAAAGAGGTAGGCTGATACTGTTGATTCAATGTTTATATGTTTATAATTTGAACTAATTGAAACCCTCTGAGAGTCTGCTAAGAAGAAAAATTTAAAAGTATTGCATGACTAAGCTGTTAGCTTCTATATACATTCCTGATTTTTTTCCTTTTGATTGAACTCTTCTACCCTGAAGCAAACAGAAGAGGTGGAATTTACCTTTCTCAATAAAACACAATGAACTTGAGTCTTAATGAAATTTCATGTTCTCAAAACTGATGGGCCATTTTCTGGTTTCTTTAACAGTGTAGGAGAAAATTATCTACCATCAATTATACCACTATCTGTTTTATCAAATGTCCAGTGGTCCTTTATACCAGAGGACCTTTAATTTGGGTGCACTTCCAGAAGACATGAATTTGGAATGGAGCAAAGTAGGGAGAGAGGTGGAATGCAGTGGAATATACTGGATAGTGTGCACTGTGTATGCATTAAAAATATCTGTTTTATATTAACTAAAATACTTACTCTCACAGTAAGAAGACTGATCATGCTACATCCTGGAGGAGTAGGAGTTAGGTCAGCCATCTCCAATAGAGCACAGTCCACATACAACCCAGGAGTTCTGGGTTGAGGGGGATGGGATAACCAAGATGAACAGCTAAATAAATGAAATAAATAAAAGTACTTCTTCCTCTTTCTCCTGTCTGCCTGCCTACTCACCTCCATCCTGCCTGTAACTTTCCTTTAAAAAAAATAGGAAAGAAGGAAAGTTGATCAATGCAAATTATTTTCTATCTCATGTGCTTGTCTATTAAAGAGTGAATAAATTAATCAGTTAATAGTTTGCATCTACATTGACATCTCCCCCTCCTCCCAGGGAATTTTAAGATAGTAAGTAATTTTTAAGCTTCAGACTAGAAGCAAAACATGGCCACACAAAATTAACTGTTGGAAATTTGGAAATATTTTTTGAGGTACTGAAAGTCTACTAAGAAGAGCAATTTAAAGATATTTGGCTTGACAACAATGAATTATTGTTGGAGAAAAAAACACTCACGAATGATGTACTGAATGTTAACTAAATCAGGCTTATTGGTTAGAATATACATATCTTGTTGACTTATTAGAATAGCAAGATTATAGCTCACATTATTTTCTTATTGAATTGAATGATTTTTCTCAATAACATGTTCATTATAGAAATCAATAATCCATAATCCTACCACCTGTATGTAACTATTGATAATGTTAATCTCTCTCTCTCTCTCTCTCGTATGTGTGTACTGACATCATATTATATCTGGCATGAAATTCATTCTTTTTTGAATAATATATCACTTTACAAAAACACACTGGACATTCACATAACTTTTTAACTTTAAGAAATACAGGTATGTGATATCCCTTATATCAGGTAGGCAATAAATGCTATTTTAATCTATTTCTGTAGTCTTATTTTTTAAGTTCAAACTTCAGCATCTTTTTAAAATTATATGTGTAGAAGATAGATGATGGATAGACAGGATGGAGATAGACAGGAGCAGTTTGGCAAATCTCTACAATGAAAATTTAAATATCTATTTAATAAGAATGGATCCTGTGACTTTATTATATTTTTTAAATCTATATTTATGCATCCTATGGTCTTGCTACTCAGTGTGGACCCTAGACCAGCAATGTGACTTTGCCAGAGAGCTCATTAGACTTGCATAATCTTAGACTCTACACTAGGTCTTTTGAATCTACACCTGCATTTTAACAAGATTCCTGACTCATTATAGGCACATTCAAATCTGAAAAGCACAGCATTGGGGAGATAAAATGTATACTAAAGGAAGATTTTTCAAGGTTGCCTCTATCTAACTGTAGAATTTTGAAATACTCCCCAAAGAGGCAAAAGGGATCTCTTTTTCCTTCATGATTTTGATTCTCTTTGCAGTGAAGTCTACTACCTCATTCATGTTGGAGGTATCAGACCACCTGGGCTTGAATTCTGCTTTTACTATTTGCATAATCTCTTTGTACTTTTATTTCCCCATTTGTATAACACGAATAATAACATAATCTCAAACAGTTGTAAATGTAAGGTTGATACAGAGGTGAATGGTTGGAGTATGGAGGGGTGGAGGGGTACCATAAGAAAGCAAGCGATAGAATGATTTTTAAGTGATAGAGAGGTTTATTACTCTAAGTGAAGAGAGGGGCAAGATTCTGAGAGGAAAGTAAGTCCAGAATTGTAAAAAGACTGGGGTTTATATAGGCTTATAAACTGGGTCAGGGTGGTAGGTGCGTGGAATGCAGGATGCTTTCCAATTTCTCTCATAACTTGTGTCCTTTGGGAGGAAGGACGTTTTCCATTTTATTATGTAGCTTCGGGGTCTTGCATTTTCTGGGAGACTAGATGCTTTCCTTCTTCCCAGATAGCTTTGAGGGGGTCTTGAATCCAGGATGCATGTATGTGGGTTCCAACTGGCTCGAGCTGTTGCTATTGGAATTTTCTGATGACCTAGAGCTCAAGACAAGGCACTGGCTAGAATTGTTTGTTCAGTCTCCCTTACAGTTGAGTTTAAATGAATTAATATTTTTGATCTCTTGGAACAGTGATTAATACATAGTAAATGCTTTAAAAAAAAAAGCACCATTATCAAAGTCTAAGTTTTATAAGACATTATCTTGTAATTCCAGTCCTACTCTAAGGCTGCTGCTGGAAAAATGGTCCAGAGACAAGGCTTGGTCAGCTCAGAGAACCTAGGACTGATGGATTTATCTTCAGTTCTTTGAGGGCAGGTCTAAGTCTACCAAGGAATGAAATTGCCATTTAGTAACTTGGTGCCCAAAGTGTAATGCCCATAGGGTATTAATTACTGACTTGTCTTTCCTAAATTCCACTCATTTAAAGTCCCAGAAATGTTTAACTAATTCTCTAAAATCTTATTATCTCTACTTTGTTAAACAAGACTCTTATGATGGAAACAGATTATCAATATATACACTTATTGTGTGAATCAATATCATTTTCAGATTAAGTTCTAGCACCTCTCTATTACTCTCTTTGCCTCTTGCAAATAACTGTAAGCGGAGTTAAGATAATAAGCTTGGTGAAACAGAAGTAGTAGGAACCTGGTTCCATTCTTCACCAACTACCTATAAGAGAAAAAAGTGCCAGACCCAGGAACATTTATCAGCTGGAGATCTGGTCTCTAGCCCCACCATGGAGCACTTGGGGGTATGAGGAAGAATCCTAAGTCACTACCTTTGAAACTTCAATATAGAAATAAATCACCTAAATATTTTGTTAAAATGCAGATTCTGAGTTAAGCTATCTGGTTAGGGCCTGTCAGTCAGCATTTCTGTCTTTTATTTTTAGAGGAAAAGTGCTGGCAGGAATGAAGGTGAGTAGGCAGGGAAGAAGAGAGAAGAGGAAGAAGCATTTCTTTTATTTTCATGTGGTTGTTGACACTGGTTGTTTCCAACCCCAGACCCAGGACTCAAATCTAGGGGTATGTGGCTTGGCTCCTTTGGAAGAGATTGAGCCAATACTGCTCTACTAGGGCATCTCAGAGTCTCCATTTCTAACAAGATCCTGGGTGAAGTCAATGCTTCTGGTTCAAACACCACATTTTGAGTGAGGTCTATGCTATAACCAATCTAAGTTGGCCAAAAGAATTCTTTTGCACCTGTCTGCCTGAATCCTCATCTACATGTTGGTCTTATATAGAGTGGTCCTCAGCCCCAGCTGCACATTATAATCACCTGAGGCCCTGGATGACCTCTAGATATTCTGATTTAATTGGTTTGGGATTTATGAGTGAACATGAGTCAAAGGGGAAAGTTTAAGGAAATGAATTGGGGTAAGTTCTACCTTTTCAACCCTCTGTGTTCTTGATGGATTTCCTCTTCAGCACTTCATCCAATAAATTAAGCTTGTCCTTGACTCTCATCCAGATTGGGAGTAGAAAGTTAACAAAAGTGGGCATGCTTAATCTTTCTGGGGAGGTGAATTATAACTGCCTACAGGCAACATAGTTGTCAAAACATTTCTATAGAGGAGTTCCAAAGTACTTTTCAAAAAGTAATACTGAAATAAATTCTTGGGAGAAAACCTGGTTTGGGTTTCAGAAATGCTAATTTGCTCAGACTCTGACAAAAAAGACATTCAAGCAGGTAATCACTTGTGAAGGAAATTGTATAAATACATCATCCTTTGATATGAGGACCTTATTTTCTAATTAAATAAATGTGCAGTGAAGGATTGACTCAATAGGTCTGGGTGACTCAAACTCTGTCCATTTCAAAGACAGAATACCTTCATAGGACTGGGCATCATCTAGCTTCTGGGAAATACTCTCCTCGCCTTTGGAATATCTTGTCTGATAAGAATGATTTTGTATGCCTGTGGCCCTGGACCATGTTGCAAAGATTTGATCTCTGGAGGATAGAATTTGAGTAGTTAAGATGAGTCATGTGGGCACTACGTACCTACCTGACTGATTGACAAAATTTACCCTGGATACCAAGGTTGACATGAGCTTTTCTAGCTGCAGTGCTTTGTGCATGTTGTACATACTGTGTGGAGAATTAAGTACATCCCCATGCAGCTCTGCTAGGAGGAAACACATGTAACAGGCAAGACTAGTCCTGCATCTTCTTATGAAGAAGTTCATTTGGGAAAATAGAAGAGCAAGAAGAAGGAAAAAGACAAGTTGATTATCATTGTGAGTGCCTTGATGCTCTTGGAAAATTCTGAAAAATTATAAAAGTTCTTACATAACTGCCTTCCTAAAGGAAAGTGGGAGATTTACCCACTACCACCTCCCTTAGCAATTTATTAAAAAAGCTGCTGAGTCCTTTAAGCTCTGAGCATTTAGATTATAAATGCCTAGGTTTGTCCCACCTTGAGGCATCAAAGAGGTCCCAGAACAGAAAGCAGGAAATAGTTGACAAAACCTAAGTGTTATAAGAGCTGAGCGAAGCTGATTGCCATTGTAAAGACTGGAGTAAAACATACTGACAGTATATGAGATCAAGAATAAGAGATGTTCATTGTAGTCCACCCTTTACATCCACAAGATCTACTTGTCCCTTACATTAAGCCCAGTATAGAGTCTTCAAGATGGTGACTGGCCATGGTCCCTGCAAAAGACTCCTTGCAGGAAGGTTAATGAACAAGTCTCAATTGCTGCAAGTGGTCTCCAAGTTATAATGGATATTATTTACCCCTATCATTCACTCTAGATATCCTTCAACCTAGGCCAGCAACCAAGGCCAGCAGAGTACAAGCTAAAGAAAGGGGAAGTTGTTACCTTAGGAAATGAGCATCTAGAACATGTAATAGAAAAATCTATGAAGTATGTTGGATATTTACTAAAATTAAAATAGATATACTGTCTAACTCTATTGGGCCCCTGGCATGAGAATGGTTGCTGGTTGTATTAATAATCATTTATGCTGTAAATTACTGTTACTGAAAGGAATTTGTTGTATCTTTTACGTGTTTTGAAGCCAAAAAAGGAATTGAAAAAAACTACCTTAAAAACAACTAATATTTGAAATCTTAATTTAAATTTAAAATTTTCTGGAGTAAAGAAATTTCTTGATATGTACAACTGTTTATGTGCAACTTAGGAAATAAACAAAAATAGTTATGCGTATACGAGAACTATAACCCTCATTTTCTTAGTAACTGTTGGAACCCTATTTTATAACACTGGTCACTAAAGCATTGAATTTACTGCAGACTAATTATGTTTAAATGTAATGCTGTCCTTTCTCAAATAAAATTACTGAAGAGACTTTGATTTAAGAAATGGTCCAAGGAAAGAAACACAATAAATCACAAAACAGCACTGTCTATTTCTTATTTTAATTCATTTCCGACGAAGAGGTTAACACTCAATTTGATGTCTCAGTGACATTTGACCAAGATACTTCATGAAATCAAGAGTTTAGTCATTTTTTTCTTTTTTACTAGATCATCAGATTAAACCTAATACAAATTAGGAAAAGCCAGATAAAATAAAACTAAAAAACCCATCTTTATTGTCATTGTTTTTATTACTGTTACTGTTATTACAATTTGGGTTTCTAATTCCTTATGTCTAATCTTTGGAGCTAGATGTGAGTCAGACCAGAATTTTTTTAGATTTAAAAAAATATACCATATATTTACTATATATGACAAAACAACTCCCATTTGGTTTGAGAAAAAAATCCTATAATGAACAAATAGTTATGCTGCAAAATGTTGATTTTTCATGTTAAATGGTATAATCAGGACTATAAGTAGTCTTTACTGTTCAAGTCAAGTTTTGCCACCAAATGAATTCAGGTCATGTCAAGCTTCATTGCTAAATGAGTTATGAAATCTACTTGGGGAATTTTGATTTTAAAATATAGTTATGGGTTTGTGGACTTCATTATTACTGTTCTATAGCTCTAGCTTGAATTAAAAAGTGCAAATATCAACTAAACACAGAATGCTCAATGTCAGTTCTTAGAAGGCCCCACTCATGGTGGAAAGGGAATAGCAGACTTGAGAAAGGCACTTACTTTCCCAGAGTTTTATTTTCTCATCAGTAAAGTATGTGTAACAACTCTGTAGACCTTTGAAATTCCAGGATATATACTGACATCTTTTGAAACGAAAATCTTTGAATATCATTTTTTCTTTGAATATAATTTTCCTCACGGATTTCTGTATATTTGTATAATGTTACCGAATCCAGTTGCTTGTCTACTGATCTGTTGTCATTCATGAGTTTTCATGAAAATTTCTGAATGGTGAAACTCATACAAAATAGTTACTCAAAATGCATTGAAACAAAAGTGTCAATTGTTGGTTTGCTTTGCTACATCAACTCTGACATCTTAGTCACGCAGGTGAAGATGCACTTTATTCTTTATATGCAGTCAGTTCTTGCCCTAAGCATGACAGATCTCTGGGAGATAACCAACTATGAAAATAATATGTGAGGCTTAACTTGGACTTTTGGTATCATGAAAGCCTACTTCTGAAGGAAATATGGAAAATGTTGAAGTGTCTCATTTATTTATAGTAATCAATAATTCAAACTTAAAGTTTCTCTGAGAAATTGAGGAAAAATGGTAAATAATTTTTTGTAATTGCTGTAAAGCAACAAGACTTTAAACACTTAAATCTGAAGAAAGATTGTTCATAAAATAAATGTTTATATATTTGAACTTTTCACTTTCTAGTTACTTGCACTTCTGCACACACCCCGTACTCAAAAGGCATTTGGAAATCGATATTCCACCAATTTCATTTTTAATATAATGCATGACAGGCATATAATTCTCAGGTACTTTTGAAATATATTAAAATCTTTCATGTGGAAAAATACAGGATTTGGGGACTGTCTGCAGCCAATTTACATTTATCATAATCACTTATGTCCCAACTGAGCTTACACTCACTTCATGAATCTAGAGTAGCACTGGGTAAAGTTAAATAATTCACAATGCATGGAGTAAGATTCATATAAGATTCAAAAATAAGTCAAATGAATTTTAAGATTTCACAATTAATAACAAAAAAGTTAACAGTTCAATTCTATCTCAGACTAAGAGAATTAAAATGACTCATAAAATCATATACTCACAAAGCAGAAAGTCACAGAATGAAATCATCAATCAAACCTTGGGAAGAAAAGGGACATTATCCACTTGATATCTTTATAAGTTTTAAGTGAGTGTGCTTGGAATGCGCACTTGGAAATGAAAAGCTGTCAAAGCTAATGACAGGCCATGGAGGCATCCTGTCTCTGTCCCAAGAGTATGTTAATAATTTCAAGGGGGGTGGTTAGAATTCTTTGACATAATAAAAATTTATCAGTCATCTTGTGTGACTGGGTCAGGTTGTATCCTTTTTTACAGCCATTTTAAACAATGGCAACTATTATAGATGCTAAAAATGTTAATGTTTGGCAATTTTTATATCACTAGTAAATCTATGAATTTCTAACAAGTAAGAATAATACATTAGATGCCTGTTCCAAAGATTATGATTCTTTTTCATTTATTCACTTATCATCTGAGCAAGTTAGTCTTGTTAAAATATCAAAAATAATACTATTGATTTAAATACAAAATGAATACATTGACTTTAAGTAGTTCTACATTTCCTGGGATATCACAGCACTAAGGGGCAAGCAACATTAGGTTGTTTATGAATTCTTCTATTTTCTCTCCAACAGATTCTCTGTTTTTCTTAGATGGTATAAGTAATAACATCAGGATCTCACAAGAATTAGTCTGTCTCAGAATCACTCATTAGTCAGAAAATCTCTGAAGTGGCAACATTTTCCCACTATTAAGACTTATTTCTCTCTGAAATAATCAAACCATGGGACATTAAGACTGTTATATTACCAGATGTATCAATGACATTCTCTTTTAGAAGAAGGGTAGTTTCTAAGGAAAAATTCTGAGTATGACATTGATATTTTGGTTCAACAGCTTAAATACTTGGTTCCTGTTTTTCAATTTACACATTTTTAATATTTCATTATGACTATTTTAAACACTCAGGATTAGAGAGAAAGCTTGAATGAAAACCTAAGCATCATCATCCACCTACAAAACCATCAACATATGGCCTCTAGTTTCATCTAGCATTTAATTTCATCTGTAAATGTTTTATTATTATCTCTAAAATATGAGGTAACTTTAAAAAGCATATATTCTCCAATGCTACTATTACTTCATAGAGTAATAATATTAGGAAAGTTAAAACTAAAAATGATACCAATATTTGGTGAGTATATGGAGCAAACTAGAACTTACATTCATTGCTTTTGGGAGTGTAAAACTATCCCACTTTGAAGCCTCTGATAAAGTTAAACATGTATTTATACTATCACCTAGCAATTTCACTCCTAAGAATTTACCTTCAAATAAATTTTAAAAAGATATGTTCCAAAAGTAACATAGAAAAATGTTTATAATGTTTTATTCATGAGGTCCCAAACTGGAAACCACAGAAGTATTAGTGAACAGCAGAATGAATTCTGCCTTCTACCCTGTCCTAGGTCTCAAACCCAGGTCATTGGGCTTTATATGATCTGCACCTTAGATGCCTGAGCTGCTTGAGCCACATGGGTATGTCAAATGAATTTTTAAGTGGAATATTCACACAATGGGATGCTACTGAGCAACAAACATATGTAAACTACAAATATATGCAACAACGTGAATAGATTCCAAAAACATTTTTTTTTGCTTCATATCCATTAGAATTGCTATAATTAACAAACTTGTAACAAATGTTGACAAGGACATGAAAAAGTTAAAACCATAATACATTGCTTTTGGAAAGGTAAAATAATGTAGTCACTTTGGAAAATAGTTGAATATTTTTTAAAAAAGAAACATTGGGTCAAATGTATCACATGACAAAAAAAATCTATTTATCTTCCCAAGATAAATGAAAACGTGTAGATAGACTCAAATGTGAAGGTTCTTAGCAGTTCTTTTCATATTGGTCAATAAATTGAGGCAGCCCAAATGCTCATTCACAGATGAAGAGGTAAACAAATATGGTATATCCATACAATGGAATATTATTCAGTCAATAAAAAGGAATAAAGTACAGAACCATGCTACCACATGGATAAATCTCAAAAATTCTATGCTAGGTGAAAGGAACCTGACACAAAATTCACTGATATGATTCAATCTATATGAGTTATCCAGAAAAGGCAAATGTGTGAAGACAAAAAGTAAGATTAGCAATTGTAAGTTGGGCCAAGGAATGGGATTACTTAAAAATGAGAAGGAGAAATCTTATTGGGGTGATAAAATATTCTAAAAAAGATATTATGTGATATAGTTTCACATCTTGGAAAACTTACTAAAGTTTATTGAAATAATTTTACACTTAGAATGGGTAAATTTAATATGCAAACATATGTAGAGGAAACAGCACGTTAGTGAAGGAATTATTTTATATGATGTCCAAGAATAGGCAAAATCAGTTTATAATGCTAGAAGTCAGAAACTGATTGCCCCCAAGGACAGAGTAAAGGATTATTGATTGTGAAGGAACAGGAGAGAATTTCTGCATCTATATCTTGTTTGGGTGGTGATTCTCCAGATTGTTGAAGAGGATACAAATGTTAAAACTCATCATACTGGACAGTTAAAATCTGTGCATTTTATTATATTCAATTATACATTCATTCAAAACATAACAATAATTTCTTAGTACTATTAAATATCCAGTTCTGAATTCATTACTTATTCATTTACATATAATTGTCTGAATTAACATCTAAATAAATTCGCACATTACCTTTAATTGGTATGTATCTCAAGTCTCTTTTTTAACACAATTGAATTTAAGATTGTGTATGTTTTGCACATTAGTTTGATTCACTCTATTTTTTCAGAACTTTATTGAGAAATAATTTACTTATAAGATGCAAAATGTTCAGTGTATGGCATATTTTATAAAATATTTACATGTCTTTTTAATTACAGAAGTAACTTAACCACATTATAAAAATGTAAAAATTAGAGAAATGTAATAAAAACTACTAAGATCACCGTTTTTTTACATCTTTATAAATCTTTTTGTGACTTTCACTTCATAGAAATATGAAATACAGTATTTATTGTTATTATTGTAATTATTATTACAGTAATCTCCTTATTCAAGGCCCCCAGTGGATACCTGAAACCACAGATAGTTCAAACCCTGTATATACTATAATTTTTCATACATACATGCATAACTATAATGAAGTTTAATTTATAAATTAGGTATAGTAAAAGATTAACAACAATAGCTAATCACAAAATACAATATTGTTAACACTATATGGTAAATTTATGTGAATAAATTCTCTCTCTCAAAATATCTTACTGCACATAGGTAATGTTTTCCAACATGATTGACCACTGGTAACTCAACCTTGGGAAACTACAATTATGAATAAAGAGAAAATCACTATATTGTTGTTATTCTATAAAGAAATATTGCTGAAGAAATGTAACTACGTATCTTAGTGGTTCAAACATACTGAATTTTGAAACCTCAAGCACACTTCTGATGCTGCTCATACCCAGGCAGTAGTTAGGGAAAGGCGTGCAGTGCATTCACCTACCTTCTGATAGATTGATTTGTTTCTCTAGGGTGTTCACAAATCTGCTGAGGATTTTTCCTGAGGATTGTAAAGGTCTTTGTGTTGGATGCAGGGGGAAAGCCACTCTATTACCCCATCTACAGACCCATATACACCCTCCTGTACCATTTGCCAGAGCGTTCCTCATTCTTTCCTTTAATACTTTCAGGTTCTAAGTGAAGAGTGTTTTCCTGAAAACTAAGTCATGTACCAACATATATTTTGATCTACACTTATTTAAACTGGCTTATTCCATACAAAATCTTTCTGAAAATTTTCCAAGTAAAACTTGATGCATGGAATTGTGTGTCTGTGTGTGTGTGCAGTTTCCTAAATTCTCATGTAATTGCCAGGTTTTGTAGAGGGTGACAGAATTATGTAAAATGATGGTAACCTTGGGGCTTGGAAATTATTTTTACAAGCAGAATTTTTTCATGTTTGGAAAAGGTCACAGCATTTCTAAGAATGTGTTCTTTGGGGGAAGAAGGCATGTGTGCTTTTCCTTTTCCTGAGATGTAATGAGATGCAATTGATCTGTCAGCAGAAATTACTTTCAGAGTCTGCAGATGCAATAAAATAAAATCAAAGCAAACAAGATTATCCTAAAGTGACTTTTTAATAAAAAGTGATTATCCCACCATCTAAACATCTTTGAAAATGATACCTTTTGGTATCAAAGACAAACTTAAATCAAAGACAACTTAATGTTCGTAAAAGTTTATGAGTGTCCTTTCAAAAAATAATACTGGAGTAATTGGATATCCATCGAACAAAATAAATAAACTTTGGCCTAAATCTTACACTGAATGTAAAAATTAATTCAAAATTAATCATAAACTTAAAATATAAGGTATAGGGCTTTTATGAAAGCACATAGGAGAAAATCTTCAGACACTAAGGCTTGGTAAAAATCTTTCAAACTTGATACAAAAAGCATAAGACATAACAGGAAAAAACTGACAATTTGGATCTCATCAAAATAAAAAATTTTACTCTGTGAAAAACCTTATGAGGAGGATACAAATCCAACCTACAGACTGGAAGAAAATATTTATGAATCACATATTCATCATAAGGTTTATACATAATCTATAAATATTTATCAAAATTCAACAATAAAATGATCTAATTAGAAACTGGACAAAAGACATGAACATACATTACATGGGATGAGGACAGAGAGCTGGCAAATAAGCAAGAGAAAGATGTTAAATATCAAATGCTATTAGGAAATTAAAGCCACAAGGAACCATCACAATATGCCCATCAGAATGGTTACAATTTTAAATAATGATACATCAAATACTGGAAAGGACACAGAGAAATTGGATTACTTGTTGCTGATGGGAAGATACTATAGCACAAACATTCTAGAAAACAGTTTGTAGTTCTCTTATAAAATCAAATGGATATTTATCATATGAGCCAGCATTTGTAATCTTTGGCATTTATCTCAGAGAAATAAAAACTTATGTCAACATAAAGACCTGTACGCAATGTTCATAGCAGCTTTGTTTATAATAGCTCAAACTAGACACTCAACAAGTTCAAAGGGTTAAGTGGAATAAAAAAAAAGTGATAAAATATTGATATTCCCAATTTCAATGGATCTCAAGAGAATTATGCTAAGTGAAAAACAGCCATTCTCCAAAGATAATTTACTATGATTCCATCTTTATAAAACAGAATAATGGTGAGGAAGAACAGACAGATGGCTGCCAGAGTTAGCAATGAAGAAAAGGAGATGGGTATGATTATACAAAGGTGGGTATGGCTATAAAGGAGCCTATGTCTTAATTGTGATGGTAGGTACAAGAATCTGTGCCTTTGGTAAAATTGCATAGAACTGCAAACACATACACATACACACAATACATGCACACATAAATGAGTACATGTGAAACTGGTGAATGTAAATAAGCACTATGGATTATGCCAATGTCACTTTCCTAGTTTTGATATTGTACTATAGTTAAGCAAAATGTTACCTTTGGGGGAAACTAAGCAAAGGGCACACAGGCCCTCTCTGCACATTTTTGGAGTAACTTCGTGTGAATCTGTAATATTTTCAAGGTAAAAAGTTTATGAGTTTGATTGCATGTTTATTGAGGAGTCTGAATGGTAAAAGACCATAATAATAATTCATCTCATCTCTCCCTTCTGTCTTCCTGAAGAATTGGTGGGTCTTGAACATTTCTAGACATTGCCATCCCTCATTAGGAAATACACAAAAAATGTAGTAAAATATTAATGTTTTTTAAAACCTTCTCTTTGAAAGCTTCTCCTCCTCTTCCACTTACTAATAATTGCCAATATAATAAAATTTATTGTTCAAGTATTTTGTACCATTCACTCTTGCAAATTTCAGAAATCCAACTTAAAAGATACGGAAAAGTTTCTAATAATTTTACTGAAGTAACATTTCATTCTGTAAGTTTCAAGTCTACATCATTATAAATCAACCTCTCTATATACCACATCACATACACCACTATGCTTCATATAATTGGTCCCTTTTACCCAATTGGCCCTGCACTGTTCCCCACCCATTCTGGTAGCCACTAATTTGGTTTTATAATATTAAAGTTTATTTTTATTTTATTTGGTATATTCACTTATTTAGTTTCTCTATTTACCACATATGAGTGAAATTATACAGTGTCTTTTTTCAACTGACTTATTCACTAATTCATTAAGCATAATATTCTCTAGATCCACCCATGTCACTGCAAATGGCAGGACTTTACCTTCTTTATTGATAGTGAGTATTACACTGTGTATCTATATATACCGAATCTTCTTTACTCATCTGTTGATGGACCCTTAGGTTGTTTCCAGCTCTTGACTATTGTAAATAATGTTGCGATAAATTTTTCTTGGGGGGGTGCATGTATCTCTAGTAGTTTTGTGTTGGGGGAGTAAATATCCAGAGGTGAGATAGCTGGATCATATGAGTTTTCCATTTTTAGTATTTTGAGGAACATTTGTTCTGAAAAAATTTTTCCTAACTCTAGGGCTGAATGTCACCATGTAAACATGTTCATTCTCTTCTTTAGCTCTCCAATTGTCATTGAGATTTGTTGTCATTCTAAAGCAGGCTCTCTTCATGTAACTCATATAATCCTTATATATCAGAATTACAGAAGAGAAAGCCACTGTCATAGCCTCTGAACAAATTCAGTGATTGATCCTTGAGGTGTGTGAAATTATTACTGAAGAAATGAGTTGGCTTTCCAAAGAAAGGAATGACATGCCAGCAAAAAAGAAAAGTGCATCCCTATTTTATAAATAATAAAAACTAGATCTTTTAAAGGTCATTCTCATCACAGGTCATCCAGTTAGTAGGTGGTGTTGCCATTACTCAAAGTCAGGTTGTCTTGTATGACTAGGCAAGTTCCCAATTATGATGTCATATTGACTCCAAGAATTCTTCGTTAGACAATCCCAGTTCTAGCCACATTCTTGTATTTATTTTTGTTTCTCACCATATACTCATTGGTTCTTTTTTTAAAATCAATTCTAGGTTCTTAAATCTCCCAACTAGAACAGAATAGGAAGTAGAACCCAACAAGATTCTAAGCAATATTTTATACAGTGAAAAACTATGTCATCGTCTTATGCAGTTTGAGTATGTCACCATTTATATAGTAGATATATGCTTAAAGGCTATGTACTATTGTAAATAAAAGTTTTAAAAATAAGATTATTTATTTCCCTTATTCATTTATATATGTACGTATGTATACATATTTGTGTGTCAAGCTTGCTTTTAACAGTATCAAGAACTTGAGATAATAGAACCATATGAACATTAATGTATGTGTTTTTTGACATGATAAACATCTATTGGTCTATCCTTAAAAATATGACTTGAATTTTACACTCTAATAAAAGGAGATAGAAAATAAACAGTTTAGCCAACACCACCTATAGAGAGAGATATCTAGCTTAGCATATCAGGTGGTAGTAAGTGCTAAGTAGAGAAAAATAAAGCTGTGAAAAGGTGATAGAAGGTGCTAAGAGGAAGAAGTGTTCTATTATCAAGTGATCAGGGAAAGAAGTCATCAATAAAGTAATATATCTACTTTGAATGTTTTATTCATTGGAGAATTAAGTAAATACTTCTGAAGATCCCTATTATAGGGAGTAATAATTATGTACTGGGAAAAGATAGGAGTTAGAGGCAATCCCATGATAAACTTTTAAAGAGACTAAAAGAATAAGAACTCAGAATGAGGAAACAGAAGGTCAGGTTGATATTGATCATCTACAATTGCTCTAAGTCAGTTGTTGGCAGTTGAACCAATAGACATCAAGATATGAATGTCCTGTGATAATACCAAGGGTCATCTGCTTGGATTCTACTAGTTAAGGCTTAACTCTCCTTTTCAGTTTTCTCAAAGAAGTAAATATATTATATTGTCTATTTCTGTCTTCTCCCTTTAAGCTGTTTAAAAACTCTTAATTAGGATTGAAACTTAATAAGATTGGAAGTGGTTTTCATCTGAAATAATGCTAATGGGTAAAAACAGAAAAAGGAATTATAATTACCTTTGACCAAATGCAATACAAATTTTCAATTGAACATGTCCAGATAGAGAAATTATGCATTCTCTCACAAATAGCAGATGTCTTTAGACAATATAATGTTTGATCTGTTTTTAAATAGATTGAAAACCAGTCTAGCAATAAAAAAATGGTTATATAATTTACTGTGTAGAAACAATAAAAATCACTTTGTACTTACAATTTATTTATCATTTAATTTGGGGTTCCATTTTTATAAAACCTCATGTGCCTGAAAGTATCTATTTTTCTGTCAGTTGTGTCCCAGTGTGACTCATCAATATGTCATGAAAATAAAATTAATTTTTCATTCATACATACTAATATTTTATTGCAATTTAAGGAGAAAAGATAATATTCTGATTTCAAAGGTTGAAATTATTTTAACATCATATTTCAAATTAGTAATAACAGTGCTGCTTTTCTATAATAGCTTTACTTTCAGAATATCTATCATGAAAATCTAGCCTTGTGGGCATTGATATTAACTGCAGAAAGATAATGACTTTGCTTTTTAAAAAGTCTCTTATTACTTTTCTCCAAGGAAATTTATCTCTAACAGCTCTCTGAGATAACCTTGTGCTGCTTTCAGCCTGTCTCAGCTTCCCCTGGCCTGTGCTTAGAGAATTCACTGACAATTTCTCTACCCACAGGTCTCCTAATCTCAATAGAGTCAAGAGATGAAACTTAGCTCCTTTTGTAAAAAAAATTAACACGAATGTTTCTTGACTATACAAATCCTTTCTTTTCCATCATCCACATCACAGTCATCTATATATTGGATGAACCTAAACACAACCTCAAGGGGAAGAATAATATTGCTTATTATTTCAAATTAATTTTATCTGGTGATTCTGAAAATTAAAAAAAAAAAAAAAATAACAAACACTTCCCTCTCCTGTAAAGTTTTAGTTCTTACAATGACGTGAATGGCTATCTCATTATTAGAGCAAAATTAATTATCCTACAACAGGAAATCTTAAGAAATGTAAATATATTCGGTTTGTGAGCTTTCATTTCTTGTACTCATTGTTCTTTTCTTGTCTTTTCTTAAAAGAATATTTATCCAACAGGGGATCTTTCACAACAGTGTAGTTCATCAAAAAGTGCTTCTAAGTCAAGAGACTTTCCTGCAAGCACAGGGGTCGAGATCTATATAGTTTGAAGACAGGACAGGAAAATGAATCATCAGGATTATTAGAATTACTATAAAATTCATGAAATACTACTGTTCAAAGAGAAGGTAAAGGGTTATAAAATGGAAATTTCACTCAGATGTCAAAGATGTTCGTGGAGAGGACTGAAAGGTATCCCTGTTACTAAATAATAGATACCCAATCTACTAAACCCAAGAGATCTCCAATTACATGGTCTTTTCCTGTAAATGCCATAGAGGGCCATCTCCCCTCAAAACTGCACTCTAGCTCCAGTTGGTTTCTGTCCTGAATTGTATTTAAAGACCATAGGCTAAATTAAGTTTTTAGAGTAATTTGCTTTTAACTGCTTTAACAGTTTCTCCTGATCTTTCTGACTTTACATATCATCTTACATATCTACATAATCCTATTTTAGGAATCTTTGCTCCAACTCCCAGTCATTTTCTATTGTTTTATTATCCTGTTTTAACTTCTTTGTAACATTTACTATTATCTGGAATAGTTTGTCGTTGTTGTTTTTTACTCATTATATGCCTCTCCGTGAAAAATCTGTCAACTTAAGAAAAAGAAAGAGTTTAACTGACTTGATCACTGTCGTAGATCAAGCTTCTAGAATGGAGTCCAGATTCAATTAACATTTGAGGGAATGGATGGCTAGCTTTGCCTCACACTTCTAAATTTTCCAGATCTTGCCCCTACTCTCAGTTCTGAGAGCTGATCTCTTATTTTTAGATTTCTGCTATTGCCAGCTATTGTTTGACTGGATTTCTATCCATTGCTCTCTCTTCCAATCTTCTGATTTTCAGCCATTCTCCCCTGTCTAATGCCCTCCATAATGACTTTTCTGAACATCCCCATCACAAGCTAGCAGATCTTGCTGATCTGCAGTTTCATGATCTAATTGAGTGTTTATTTTTGTTTGTAAACAGAAAACAAAGTCTAGCTGCCAATTTGCCATCAAGAATGTAAGAAATTATATGAGAAGAATCAGTATGGTACCAAGAAAAAAATGGTCTCAAACAAAATAGGTAGAAATGTTTCAAAACTTGCACTATTCCTGATGGTATATACTGATGTAGAATCTCAGTTCAATGAACAAGAACTTCTAAGTAGAGACTGGGATATTTGTAACTAAATTTGTAAGCCTCCACTGCAGAGATCTGGAATCCAGATTCTTTGGAATACTTAAGACAAAAGAGGACCTTGGGAATCAGCTTCTTCCCATTTAGGCCTTGGTGGAATCCCAACTTTCGTTCCTAGGTAAATAAAGTACCTATCTTCCCTCACCCCACCATCTGCCATCTCATATCATCCAAGTTATGTAATGGCATGACCTGTCTTTTCTTACATATTTCCTCAATAGTAACAACTCAAATACAGAGAGGAAAGGAAAAAGCCATAAAATATTTGCCACTAGTTAAACCAACAAGAGTTCCAGAATATATAAGGCATTTCTATAATGGAGAAAAAAAAATCTAACACCCTAATGGGATAAACTGGGCAAAAGAGATGAGTGGATATTTTATCGAAGAGAAAACAACACGGTCAATACATTTGTGAAAAGATACTCGACCTCATTAGTACTGAAAATTGCACATTAAATCCACAATGAATTGCCATCCCTACCAAAATGGCACAGAGTCTCCTCATTTCATTTATAGCTTTTGCACTTTAAAAATAATAATGCTATAAAGAGCATGAGGGTGAAAGAATTTTACTTAGAAGATAAGCCAGGAGAAACATAGACATTGTATGAGTTCACTCATATGTGGTATATAGAGAAACCAAGCTAGCAAAATAGCTAAATCAAATTGAAAAAAGACTTTCAGTCTCTAAAAGTGGGGAATAGGCAAATATTATCACTGAGCAGAAGGGATCAGTTATATGGTAAAGCTAGAACTTGACTAGTGATGGTAAACTTAATGTATTATATACAGATGTTTATTTATCATATTATATACCTTAAAACTACATAATGTCATCATGCAATGTTCCTTCAATAAAATTGGTTTTTTAATGGCAGTCATTTTTTCACTTTTGGGGTTCAGGTTATACTCCTGTCTCTCTGTATTTCTGATAACACTACTCCAATTTGCCCTGTAATACAGCTTTTTAAGTATAGATTTGGAATCCTTTACCCAAATTTAAGGCTTTTTTAGGTAATTTCCTTTTGGAAAGGTCCTACTCTTACTAGATTTATTCTTTCAGGACATGCCTTGCCTCTTGCCTCTAGTGGGTGGCACATTGCATGCCCGATATAATAAAACCCCTAATTTAGGGAAGGAGCATTTTCACAAAGTAGAATAGCCAGTGACAGTTTAAGCTCTCTGAGCATCATCAAATGAGATTCATAATAATCCTGATAATTTTACATCCCAGAGATGATATGAATGTTAAATGAAATAGCTTGGGAAAGTGCCTACATTAAGATCTTCCTTAATACGTGTTAATGCACTGCTTTCCTACCTTTCCTTCGGGGTTCCTTTCAAAAGGAAGTCACATAAGATCAATCTTTCCACTTTGTGTAGAAAAGTTAAACCTTATCGGCTAATGTCCTGTTCCCTAGATGTTTGCACTGAGGAAGTAAAGCATGAAGAGGGAAGCATAGAAGTCAGGTCATACTAGAAATTAGAACTCAACGGTTAGGGACGGTCAGTGGTAAGAATGAGTAGAAAAAGAAATAACCTTGGGCTTGGAAATCCATAGGACAGCCAGAAATCTTCTAGATGCTCAAGCCCAAAAGCCCTTTCTTCTCGACCCTTCGTTAACAGAAAATTGCATTTCTTCACATGATCTCGGACCTTGCAGGAATTTGGGGGAACATCGTGATCACCCTCAAAACAGTATTGCTCTAATATGTACCACATTGTGCTAAGCGGGGCGGGGAAACTGGAATAAACCAGAAAGCAGAACAGAGGCGCTCCAACAGACGTGGCTTCTGGGGGTCTGGGCGAGGTGGCTGCGCACCTTCTGGTGGGACAGAAAAAGACTACCCCCGGGAGCGTGAAGAAGGGGGTGGTCTAGGCAAGAGCTAGAAACAGAGCGTCGCCCTACTAAGTTACAAAACCCAGATGCCAGGCTCTCTGCACCGCGGGGGTGCCACCCTCCCGGTCTCCCATCCGAATGGACGTGCTCCATTCTCCTTCACCCCAGAGCCCCTAGGGTGGTAGATCAACACTGCGTGGTACCCTGAGTCAGAAACTCCAGCCAAGGGGGCGCGGGCCCCGCCGCTCGGTGGGGCGGAGGCGGGCAGCGGGTCCGAGTGACGCGACGGAGGTCGGGGGCGGCGGGCCGCGAGGGGACGTGCGCGGGGGCCGCGCCACGCCAGCCCACGTGTTCGCGAGATTTAAAAGTTGGCGGCGCTCGGGGCGGTCAGATCGGTGCCCCGGCCGGCGAGCGCGCGCCAGGGACGCGCAGGTACAGCCAGGGAGCCGCGTGGACCGCGGCGGCGCAGCTCACGGTCCTGAGCCCGCCGCGATCCGCGAGCGCCGAGATGCTGCGAGCCGCGCACCACCGCCCCGGGGCGCCCGCCGGAGAGGTGTCCGCGGCGTCCCCGCTCCTGTGGCTGCTGCTCGCTTGCTGCGCGGGCGCCTGCCGAGGTAAGCCACCCCGCGCCCCCGGGACGCGCGCTGCCTCCACCGGCTTTCCGGCGCCTCTGTCCTGCTCCCCTCGCCCACTCTCTTCCCTCCTCTTCCCGCTTCTTCTCTTGGCTTCTGGGACTTTCCTTCGTCTCCTGCCGCGGAGACGCTCAGGGTTTCGTCCTTGACCACTGAGGGGTCGCCGCCCCAGGCAGCCAGCGGCGCAAGTACCAGCGGCCCTCTAGCTAAAGTGCATTCCCTGATCAGACTGACAGCCTCAGATTCCCGCCTCTGTGGCCCAGGGGTACCTGGAGTTAAAACAAGGAAAATGTAAATGTTTTCCCTTGGATTGCAATTACTGATGAGATTGATGGTTCAAGGAAAACTAGAGGGAGTTTGATACTTCTACCTGCGGATGCCAATCTAACTTGAACAAGACTCAACTTTTCTGAATGAGCTCTTGTACTGTTCAAAGAATCGTAAGCGGTGAACCCATCTGATTGTTTCAAAGGGGAAAACAATAGGTAAAAGGGGTCGGTGTATGTTGTATGGTGATGGTTGGAAACTAGACTTTTGGTGGTGATCATGATGTAAACAGATAAAGAATTATAAATTATGCACACCTGAAACTAATCTAATGTTACAAACCATTATTATATCAATTAAAAAATGAATTAAAAAGAAAGAATGGACCCTGTACTTTGTAGGTTTTTAGGTACCAGATCAGGAAAAGGAATAAAGACTTTCTTAAACAGATTTGGAGAAGTATGTGTGCAAGCCCCATGTTTAGTCAGTGTTACAGCTAATACCAGTGAAGGCAGATGTGATCTGATAGCAGTAGAGATTTCCTGATCGTGGCTTGTAGAAAAGAAAAGCAAAATAGGGAGGAAGTATGAAGCTTGGGTAGCAGTTTAGAACAGAGTACATGTTCCAAGTGGAAAGATCACTTTCTCCTGGAAAGGTTACCTTTCTAAGTACCTTAAAAGGGTCATCCTTCATCCCTGAACTGTGAGCCACTGGACCCTCCAGGGCAAGCCACTGCTTTGCTAGGACCATGGATTTTATAGCTTGGAGCAGGATCTGATAGCTTCCCTCTGTTCTTCTGTCGGTGAGGGAAAGTCGGCAGACTATTTCATCCTGGTTCACAACGCTGGAGGCTAGAAACCATAACTGCAGAGACCTTTCAGAGATGGGGAAATCGAAGCCACTCTTCTTTCCCTAATATATTTATTTTTATTGATGTCCTTACATTGTTTTGATTTTCTCTTTTCCTTGAGGCATTGGAGGTATGTGTGTGGTGTGTGATGTGTGTTTGAAAAGCAAGATAATTTGGCTAAGAAATCTAAGCCATCAAAATTTAGAACTAAGCCTATCATGGTCAGCAGAGACATTCAACTTAACTTATACAAAGTAATGTTAATATTTTTCTATTTAAAATTTATAATTGGTAAAATAGGATGGCAAGTTTTATCTACTATAATAAGGAAGCAAATAATGCTTGTTTTCATAAAAGATTTTTCTCTGAAAATCACACATGGTTACATGCTGTATCCTTGTAGTGATTTTTGCATCAGTGGGAGATAATTGCTTTGTTGGGAGGTGGGAGGCTTTTAACGGTGCTTGAGCAGAAATTATGGGAGGCAGAAGCTGGTGATATACTTTCTTTAAAAATCTTGAAATTTAATTCCAAACGAATATGTCTTCTAGTCAATCAATCATCTCACAAATATCCCCAATATTTCTCAAGCAAAGCAAACACCTTTTTCACCACACGGAGACCTCTGACTACCCTTTAAGTATCTTCTTTACCCTTTTAGACTTGCTCTTAATATCAAAACAAAACCCCAAAACACACACACATAAAAACTACTAATTGTATCCTTCTAAAAATCTGGTGGAGGTTGAATATACAGTGTTATCTGCCTTTGTCCTTAATCTTTAGAGATGGCACTGGAAGAGAAGCTTGATATGAATAAACAAAACAGAGAAGATAATCTGGCAAGACGAATCATTATGCAAGATGCAACTGGATGTATCTAAAAACAACAAAACAAATGTCACGAAAGCCAGAGGAAAACAAATTAGTGTCAAAAGTGCAGCATCCTTGGCAGAAATGAGTTAGCAGAACTCACAATAGCAATGAGCAGATAAAGGGCCAGCCACCAAGTCACTAGGTAGAATGGTTTACTGTTTAGTGAACATTATCAAAATAAAGATGGAAATTTCCTAAAAGAGGAGCACATTTTGGAGGTCTGCAACAAGCTGTCACTTGATTTGACCTGATCAAGTGTCTGTGACTAAATTAAAAAGTTTCATTTCCTATTCCTGCTCCTACTCATTGAATAATTTAAAAATTTAATTAATTTTATTGACAAAGCGTTGCATTATAATTTTATGTATGTTTAAGATGAGTACCATTTTGAATCAACATCTGTATATAATACATTAATTTCATCATCAACTGGACAGTTCTATCCTTCACCATGTAATTGGTCCTTTTTATCCAATTTTCTCCCCGCCTTCCCTTCTTATAATCACTAATTTGATTTTATTGACTAAAAATCTGTTTTGTTTGATTTAGTTCATTTATCTGCTTGGTTTCTCTTGAATTTTTTTTTTTTTTTTAAGGTGCCAGCAGGAATGAAGGTGAGCAGAGGCAGGAAGAAAGAGGCAGGGCAAGCATTCCATTTATTTTATTTAGTTATTCATCTTGGCTGTCCCCTTCCACACCCCAGGTGGCCAACCTGGGTCCTTGGGATCTAAGTGAACTGCCTCTGGCCAACCCAACCTTTAAGCCACCAGGGTACACCACAATTCTTGAAGTTCAGTCAGAGGTTATGAATTTCTCACTTTCTAACTCTACTCTAGCTAAGGACTAGCAATGAGAACAGAAAATCAGCATTATTTTTAGAATAACCTGCTCTGTTTTTTGTGTCTTACACATGCTGTATTTATGGATGCATGAGTTATCTGTCTGCATTATTTGCATCAATTTGTTAGATTGTACAATGTAAGACTAAAGATTTCACTTTACTAGGTAATATTGAAGCCTAAATATCTCAGTAAAACTGATTGATTTAAAACAGTGCAGTTTGTGTGATGTGGAAGACACTAAAGCTATCTCATACTATTTGGGAAAGTATCTAGTACTGCTATTTGATAGTGTAAAGCCCACACACAGAGTATCGTGGGAGGAAAATCAAAACAACTAGTGAATAAATAAACAAAGGGAAAAATTATCCCTTTAAGTTTGGTTCAGTCATAGGATATTAGAGATTTTTCTATGCATTATAGAAAAACATTTTTAAAAATTTGACTTCTTAACTTGTTGGCCCTAAGACTTTGCTTACATGTTTTCTGTAAAAACCACAAAGTAGCCCTTTTTGAATATATAAGTGCTTGGGACCAAAATGGACATAATATCAATTTCTGTGTGGCCCATGCAAGTTTGGGAGCATGGAAGGAGGCAGACTCTTCATGGTCTTTGTTTTTTGTTATTGTTAGTTCATGTCTTTATTAATCCTCGCACAATTAATTTCTTGTCTTTTAGTTGTTAAAACTATAGGTCAGACAACATTTGTCACAGTGTCTGTCAAAGTGGCTGTTCATAAAAACTCTAGCACCACATTCCTCTGAAGGACACACCCAATGAAGGCAAATGATTTTTACTGTTTTCTGCCACCTTATAGTACTTTAGGAAAGTCAGCTTAGCCTTCTTTCTCTTATGGTTAATCTTCTTGGGAGTGGTGTAAGACTTCTTTCTTTTCTTAGCAACACCCCAAAGTCGAAAGACAAGATGAAGAGTGGGCTCCTTTTGAGTGCTGTAGTTGAAGTGCATCTGTCTTCCAGCTGCTTGCCAGCAAAGATCAATCTTTGCTGATCAGGAAGAATTCCTTCCTTATCCTGAATCTTGACTTTCACATTTTCTTTTGTATCTGAGAATTCAACCTCAAGACTAATGGTCTTCCCCATAAGGTTTTTCATAAAAATCTGTACCTTGGTGGCGGTTCTACCATAGATGGCGGATCCAAAAAAAGGCCTCTTCATGGTCTTTGTAAGGTGATGTGAAGGTTTTACTTGAGGGTGGGAGATGGTGAGGAGTTGAACAAATATAGCATTGTACTTTTGAAGCAGGAGTGCCCTGTCAGACAGAACTTCACAATGGTAAATGAATGGAGAAATCAGAAGTACATGCAGGTAAAGACTGAACCCCAAAAGTGGAGGTCTTTGTGTTTTTCTTTGCATTGTAGTTGGCTCTGGTTCTCATCAAATACGGCACTCTTTTCATTTCTTTTACCTTGCTATTTCTCAAAGCTCTTCTCTCTTAGTAACAAAAGATAAGTAGTGCATCCCAGTTGTATGTAATGGGCCTATGACCTTTTAGATTTTTTCATAAGAAGATTCATATCCCCCTTTGGGAAATTTTCACGCTTGCTAAAAAGACACTTAGTCCTCAAGTGAGCTGTTTAGTTCTATTGAATACCAGGTATTCTGTTTCTTTCCCTAATGCAGTCCTCACTGCCCCATCACCCACTCCACTATTCTCTGTTACCCTTGGAACTAGGGAGCTTGCTAGAAATGCTGACCCTTGAACCTGTCTCGACTGAATCAGAATCTCATTTAGTAAGAACATCATGTGTTTTGTATGAAATATTTGAGCACAGTTTTATCCCTTCCTGAAAATAAGAGCTCAGAGTAGTATCTATCATACAATAGTAGCTTGGGAACGTATGTTGCTGCTAGGGTGAGAAATATATAATTGTGTGTAACGTGTAAGAACATTGACCTACCTTAAATAGTTAACCTGGGAAAAGGAATTTAGATTCTGAAGTAAGTCAATTCTCTACTGTGGACTATATGGTCCCTGTAAAGTTACTTCTAATGCACGGTAGTACAGAAAATGTAGTTAATTATGTTACCATTAGTTGAACTTAAATAACAATACAAATTTGTGGGAACTCAAGGCCAGACTTGACTGACACAGGGTAGAATTAGGAAAAAAATTCTGTTTTAAAAACTGATTCTGCTGTATCTACTTAGGTGACCTGAGACAACTCACTTATCACTCCTTCTTTCAGTTTCCTCATAGCTACCTCAAAAGGTTGGTGTGACATTTAGAGGACATAATATATTTTAATGTTTAGCATAGTACCTGTCATCTAGCAGCCACTCAAAAGTCAGTGAGTGGGGTTTTTTACATTATTTTTTAAAGTTCTCTGTTTCTTTAAATTGATATAATTGACACGCAACATATTAGCTCAGGTATACATCATGATTTGATATTTGTATGTATTGTTTAAAATAATCCTCATAATAAGTCTAGTTAATGGCCATCACTGTCACCATACATACTTTTAAATTTTTTTTCAAAGTTCTCTTCTTTAAGCCTATTTTTAAAGTGTTTAATTTTGCTAAACTTAAAATCTTTGAAGAACGTACAGTCATTTACTACAGGGTGTTTTCTTGCTTTTAGTAAAAAATAAATGTATACATCTATGAAAGTAAGTATTAATTAGATTTGAATATCAGTAACCATCTGAAAACTGAGATATCTAAAAAATGAGGTATTTATAATTTTATAGTATGAATTAGAAAATTAAACCTATGTAGAAAATATTATCTTAGAAGATGAAAACTATTTAGCATT
This sequence comes from Solenodon paradoxus, assembly GCA_004363575.1. Classification (NCBI taxonomy): domain Eukaryota; kingdom Metazoa; phylum Chordata; class Mammalia; order Eulipotyphla; family Solenodontidae; genus Solenodon; species Solenodon paradoxus. Next base: position 71,170 of record RJWH01003923.1, read on the forward strand.
TATTTCAAAAATAATGAAGACCCTTACAAGTGATTCCTTTAAAAAAGATCTCGTGATTCTACTGAGATTTAATTTATACACTATCACATATCTGTTTTAAAAGTATCCAATTCAGGGTGTGCCCTGGTGGCCTAGAGGTCTAATACACCTGGGAGCAGTCCCCCATACATCCCAAGAGCCCAGGTTAAGAGTGGTGGGGAGCAACCAGTGTGAACAACTAAATAAAAGTAATAAAGAGCGCTTCTTCCTCCTCTCTCTTCCTGCCTGCCTGCTTACTCACCTTCATTTCCTGTCTGCACCTTTCCTTTTTTTAAAAAAAGTATCCAATTCAGTGACTTTATGTAGAGTTAAATAATTTTGCAGTTATTACAACAATATAATTTTCCATCATCCTCTAAAGATCCGTTATACCCATTTATAATCATATATAGCTAATATAATAGCTAATAATATAGCTATTCCACATAAAGAGAATCATACAATATTTAGTCTTCTGTCTCTGGCTTTTTTGATTTAGTATAGTATGGTTGAGGTTTATCTGTGCCGTAGCATATTGTTTACCCATTTCGGGATGAATAGTAGTCCATCGTGTGGATGTACCACATTTTACTGATCAATTCGCCAAATGACAGATACGTGTATTGTTTCTACTTTGGGGGATATTACGAATAATGCTGGTGTACACATTCATGTGCAAGTTTTTGTGTAGACAGATCAGTAATTTATTTGCGAGAATAATGTATTTGTAATATTAAGGTTTACTTAATACTTATATCTCCTTATATTAAGTTAAATGCTGAAATATATAGTTAAAATAGGAGAGTAGTTATATGCAGTGAAAAATGAGAATGACTTTTATATTTATATAAAATATAAAATATCTCTATTTTGTATTTTATACTTATAAAATATATACTTATATAAAATATTAGACTTTATCTAAAATTAATTATGTATAAATATTTAATTTTAGAAGAAATGTAGAATTAACATGTGAGTATGTCTTTATTTTTAGGTGCCCCAATATTACCTCAAGAATTACAACCTGAACAAGAACTACAGTTGTGGAATCAGGTAAAGAATTATTCTCATACAAATTGGTAAAAACTTTACCCTTTTGTGAAATTTGTTATGGTAGAATGAAATAGTACAATTGAGCCTTGGGACAACTATGATTTTATAAACATTCTGGTATCAGAATATTAAATGTATTATATTTATTAAATAAAAGGAAGATGAAAAGAAACAAAAATATACAATAAATGGCATAAATAAATCCTAATAATGTAGCATTATACTAAATGTAAATGTGATAATATGCACCACTTAAAAGACAGAGATTGTAAGATTGGATTTTTTTTAAAAATTAAATAGTATAGTCCATAAGAATCATTCTTAAACCAGAAAAAAAAGACTTAGTTTAAAGGGTGGAAAAATGATATACCAAACAAATGTGAATTGAAAGAAAATTGAACATCTGATAAAATATTCAGAATTCTAGTGAACAAACCATAATAAGGTGGTATTTCATCTGATGATAAAAGAACAACAGAGCAAAATGATACAATATATTAGTAAAATAACTTCAAAAATTGATAGAACTTCAGAAAAAATAGATAAGTAAACAATTATAGTCAGAGATTTTAAAACACCTCTCTCAAAATTAATAGTTAAAGCAGATAGCACCTTAGTAGCCATATCAAAAGCCTAACTTACAATAAGTAAGTTTAAAATATTCTTACAGTCTACACCAAATACTACACATTCTTTTGAGTACAATTGTAACATTAAAAAAGACCATTTGTTAGAACACAAAGAAAGCTTTCATAAGTGAGAAACAATTTTAAAAGGTTTCCAATCATAATGCAATAACATTAAAATTAATAACAAAAGTATAAGTTAAACATTCCATCTGTTTGGAAAATAAATGGCATTTTAGTAAATAACCCTGGACTAAAAAGCAAATTGCAGAATTATTAGAACTGAATGACATAGAAAGATTTTATGCCAAAATTTGTGGACTATGGCTAAAAGAGTAGCTAGAGAGAAATATTAGATTCATATATTAATTTATGCTTCATACTACATATTTATCAGAATGAAACATTTAAAAATAAGTAAACTAAGAATTCAATTCAACAACGGGGAGGAAAAGAATAGTGGAAAATATTTAAAGAATACAGTGGATAACAAAAATAAGGGCAGAAATAAATTTTAAAAAGAGAAGGGAAACAAATCAACAATATAAGCAAAATTATTGGCTGTTTCAAAAAGTTGATAAGTACTAACAGTGTTAATATTAGAGAGCATAAGACAAGATAATATAAACAAGATATCCACTGAAAAAGAGTAGACAAAGAAAGAAAATAAAGGGGGAAACAACAGGCATGAAGAATTAAATAAAAATAAAGATGCTTCTTCCTCCTCTCTCTTCCTGCCTACCTGCCTACTCACCTTCATTCCTGCCTGCACCTTTCCTTTAAACAAGAGTCTATTCTTGGAGCACCCTGGTATCTTGGCGGGTTAAATCATTCACAATCCACGCAGGATCCCAAGGTCCCGTGTTCAAGACCTGCAACTAAATAAAATAAGTAAACTACTTGCCCCTCTTTTCTCCTCCCTACTTACTTGCCTTCATTCCTCCTTGTACCTTTCCTTTAAAAATAAATCTGTTCTCAAATTAATCAATTTAAGCTCCATAAATTCAATGCAGTCTTAATGTGAATTTCATTTCATGTTTTTAGAAACATCATAAAATTCACCTGAAATCGACATGGCACACAGAACAGTTGAATGAGCGAATGAAATAGACTAGAGCTTGGAGAGTTTGACAGACACTGTCACATGCTTTTTGTGTGCTGCTCTAGGGCCCTCCAAACTTACTGTTCCTAATTGCAAGCACCTGTTTGATCTATGCTCAGAGGAGACCAGAAGTGCCTAGGAATAAATGTCTTCACACTAGAAAACTGTGGTCACCCAAGGGAGTTGGATAAATGCCTTAGCTGCCTCTTTTTAGCTGAGATCACTCTGAGATGTATTCTGTACCGTCTCTCAGAGTTACTAGGTGTGATAACCTGCTAGATAATAAACCTTTTGCTGGATTCCTTCTCCTGGTTTACTTCCCCTCTCTCCTGGTGCTTCTTGTGTCATCTCCCAAATGAGCTACTATGACCACATCCTTATCTTAAATCTGTTTTCTGATGAAATGCACATGCACATAAACTTAACCTATAATAAAAGTAACACCGAAACTCAAATAGAGAAAGGACAGAATGTTTGGCAAATGAGGGTTGAAAAGCTGGCGTGGAGAAAGAGAAAACTAACATCCTTTACTAAGGTGAGCTCCAGGTGGATTAAAGATTGAAATGTAAAGAGTTAAATTATAGACTTAATAGAAAGCCACTGTTAGGAAAATGTCTATGAGCTAGGAACAGGGAAAGACGTCTTCAATAAAGCCTCAAATATAAATCCAAAAAATGATGAAATGATTACATTAAAAGTATGTTACATAAATAAAAGGTAGGTGCATTTTCAGGAAGATATTGACAATGTCTAAAATTGATGAGGGATTACTTTCTAGAATACATAAAAAGCTTTATCAAGTTAATTGGACAAAGCCAGGAATTCAAAGTAAAAATAGTCAAAGGATAGAACAGTTTATTAAAGAAGAAACCTGAAAGGCCAAATGCATCTAAAGAGATGCTTAAAATCATTAGTATCAGAGAAATGAAAATTAAGACAACAGTGAAGTGTCACATTGCCCCCCCAACCACCCTCAGCAGATGGGTTAAAAAAAACCTGACATCTAAATAATGGGAATTGTTCACAAGAATATGGGATAAACCAACTGATGCGGGGGGGTAGGGAGCTTAGATGCTGATGAGACGCTGGATTTGTCCAGAAAGAATTCTTGGACAGTCCTTGGCCAAGAACACACAGCAAGTTTATTAACTAGTTGAGGTGCCCTGTAGGGCTAGAAAGCTTACGTCAAGATAATACATATGGGTGCTGATGAGACGCTGGATTTGTCCAGAAAGAATTCTTGGACAGTCCTTGGCCAAGAACACACAGCAAGTTTATTAACTAGTTGAGGTGCCCTGTAGGGCTAGAAAGCTTACGTCAAGATAATACATATGGGTGCGTGTATGGACCTAAGCTGCCTGCTTCTCACCCAGGCAAGATGGATTCTGTATATATATGAGGGTTAGGGGTTTTGGGGGTGTCCAGGTTACCTGGAGAACAACAGCAGTAGTATGTAGGGGTGTGTCCTAGAGCACATTGCAAAGCTGAGAGCCCCCCTCCCCACCCCGCTGCCCCACCACCAGGTCTTATTCAGATATTGCTAGTTAGTTTACTATTCATATATCTGCATACTGCCCTGTAGATTCCAAGCTATGCTGTCCCCTCATCACCAACCTTCTTGCATTGCTGGTGAGACAACCTAGAGAGCCCCATAATCTAGCATTCCCTCTTCTAGAGTGTATCCCAAAGAAACTCTCCTATAGCTCCATAAGTGGAGGACAGATACAAGGTTATTGATGATAGCTTTGCTTGTAAGGGAAGGAATTGGAAGGAGCCCAGCTGCTCATTACAGTGTGGGTAGGAAGCATGTGGTGGGTCCACATTACAACATTACATGTACTCTGCAGTGTTAGACAAAACAATCCAGTGACATGGATAGATGTTGAAGTATGGTGTTAACTGCAAAAGAAGAAAACATCATACATCTACATCAAATAACAGATTTTATAAGAATATAAACAAATGGAGGATACACCTTATGGACATTGGAAGAATTGTCTGTGGCAGGATGGAATTGGAGTAGGAACTGGAACTATAAAGTGAACCCAATGATGATAGTGACTTATGAACTGACGAGAATGCCCTTTTTTAACTAAAGCACCCACAACAAAATATGGAAAATATTCATATAACATCAGTAGATTTGGGAAATTGTAGCTTTAAGCAAAATGATGTATAATATAAATAGGTGTTTGAAGAATGTTTTATGCAACAATGGCTGGGATTTTTTTTTTGTTAATTCTCATCAATGGTACAATGAAAAGACATTGAATGAAATGAAGTTATTTGAAGATCTGCAATACATAAGGAAAAAGATAGGATAGATGGCTAAATGCCAAGTACTAAACAGTTTTTGGTAGCATATAAATTTAAAGTCTATTATGAATACCTCTGCTTTGGTATATCAAAATACATGCTAGAAAGAAGAATACTTGATAGCAGATATTAATGAGAATTCCGAAGCATTTCAGCTTGAAATCATCTACATGTTAGTGAGAAATCTTTAAAAATATTTTTTAGATAATAATGCTGGAAGAAAACTCAAATAGAGTCATAAAACACCATAAAGTTTTATATAGAAAAATGTATTTTACGTAAGCTCAGATGCTTAATAACAGGTTTTCTGCTGGAGATTTAAAACATTACAGAGCTATTCAGACACTAGAAACTTACTTTTGAAACCATATATATAGAGATCTAACCATTTTCAAATAGATTCACCAATGGACCTTACAGAGTTCTCAAAAGCAAGTAGTGTTACACAAAACCATTAGGGCTGCAAGCTGAGTCCAACTGGCAAATGCTGACCCAAATGGAAAGAAGGTGAGCAAGGTTTCTGTGCCTTCTACACAAAGGAGAACAAAGGCTGAAAATCTTTGTGATTACCTTCAAATGTGATTAATTGGTGTTTTGTCTTATTCTGTTTTAATTTAAATAATATTGAAGCACTAGCTAGTTAGCCCTAAGTTTTGTGGGTTCTCTGTTCTTAGGCATGGTCCCCTCACATAAATGGGTAACCTGGTCTGTGTGTGGACAGTGTTCCCCTTGAATGTGTAATGTCTTCAGACACTGAAGAACCAAACACTTTCTCCCACTGTACTAGAGCAAACTAATTAACAGTTGGAGGTGATGTATTAAGCATTGGTCAAAATGCAAAGTTTAAATGGTTAAAATGCAATGCTCAAAAGATTGTCTATTTCACTTTTCCTTCTCAATTGACTTCTCTTTTTATTGTATCCCGTGACTTCAGTTCAATCTAATTAAAGAATATTTATTGAACACTTAATTGGGGGAAGTTAAACATGGCAAAGCTCCTGACATTAGTGTGTGTATGTGTATGTGTGTGTGTGTGTGTGTGTGTTTATCCATGATTCTGGGTTTGTAAGGCATGGAAGAGGGGGCAGTTGTTGTGTATAAGGCATGAGTGAATGAAACAATTCTCCAGATCTTTGTGATATATAGAGAAGATGAGAAGTTCATAGAGGATGTTAAGAAGAGAGATACAAGTTTATGCTTCTTTATAATATTGTGTACCTTTATTATTCTCAGAAGCAGAGAATCATTTTAAGACATATTCAACTTGGAAGCAATAAGGAGCATGAGGAATTATGAATGAAAAGTATGAAAATCCTCCCTTCAGTTAGTGTGAGGATGGAAATTAAATTAAACTGGTCAACAAAGAATTCTGGGACTATCAGGGACGCCTCCCTTGAGACGTTATGCCATAAACAGGATTCAACCTAATCATCTCAAACAGATAAGAATCTGTACCATTCTTCCTAGTCCTCTTTTAATAGGTCACCAGAGAAATAAATGTCATAAACACCTCCATACATCTAGCTAAGTGCTTAGTTTCTCAGAACAGCTTTTTTATGATTAATATAAATCTCATGCTACAGTTTAAATTCTTTTAAGTTTTCTTTTTCAGATAAAGGCTGAGAACAGCTAGGGGCCCATGGTATTTCAATAAATCTTCACTGTAAAATAATCACTTATCTAATATTGGCTCCTTGATAGAAATCTAGTAGACTGCTCTGCTGTATAAGTTTTTGCTATATTTATCAGTTAGCACTTACTATGATGTTATATTAATTTAGATGGCATGATTCGATTTGTATGTAATAAAATGATACACATGATAACAGCGTTTCTTAATTTTGAGGCCATTCTTTGTCCCCTCATACGTTTCTCAGGCTAATGATACCTGAATTTCTTTCCCTCAACATTTGAAGAATCTCTGTACTCTCTGATGTTCCCTGTCAACTGTTACTGGGTTTTACACCCTTGTGACTGGGGGAGGCGGCTACTGGGGGGAAGTCCCAACTTTAGAACTTCCTTGGAAAGTTTGAATCTCCTCTCGCAGACATGGAGTACTCTCACAGAACTTGCATTAACCTTCCATAAGTAACCTGAGTTTGTAAAACTTGCTTTCTTTTTTCTGCTAGGCTATGTCTAGTTTCAAGATGTAACTGGCATTTTTGTTTTCTACAGATAGACGATGCTTGTTCATCTCTCTTGTCCGTGAGTCCTCAGCCTCAGGTAATTCCAAATGGAGGTGTTTTATAACAGCGTCAGCACTAGTGTTGTGCTGAGATACTCTGTTTCACCCTTTGGATCTGTCACCACTTTATAGTTTATTAAAATATGTCAACATATTGGAAATTAGTATATCATCGGCAGATCGTAATCCTTGTTATAAGTTGTAAAGTTGGCATTGTAAAGTGCTAGGGCTTTTATTGAAACAGATTTGCAGATAATATACACATTTTGGAAATGAAAATACTAATATAAAAATCAAATTCTGTGTTAGATCAAAAATAATGTATCTATTGCTGTTCTGAGGGCTAATATCCTGCCTCCTAACTGAAATTGAAACCTATGGAGAAATAAACTTATGGAGTCAGACTTACAGAGATCATAGTATTCTTATAACTGAAAAGTCAATTGTGGATGTAGCCTTAGATCTGATGCCAAATGTGTTAGTTAAAACTACTCCCAGAATTTAACAGGGGTTAGACAGTGACTCAGGGCCTCCTGCCAGAGTCAGGTTTTCTGCCACAGGTAGAGAGAAGGAAAGAATAGCCAGCCAGAGAACCAGCTCCCTAACAAGAAAGGGCTGAAGGGAGCATGCTCAGTATCCTTCTCCCAATTCCCTATCAAGTAACTCACTCCTATTCCCATACGAAAGAGTCAAGAGAGAGTTGAGAGAGAGGAGTGTTGGTCTACACATGGAAACATGAGTGGGAAATAAGTGTCCTCCTTAGCACCATCTGTACTGGATGCTGCTGCTTGTGTCCATATATTTGAGTGCAGGTATGGTGGAGCTAGCGTTAGCATCTTGACTTTCTTAATCGGTATCACCTGTCTCCTGGACAGAGACAAGGGCTCAGCTCCACCAGCTCCACCTCTTTCAGAGCCATCGGCCGTCTATATGGTCTGGCCCAGGGACCGCGTCCTATACAGAGTCTTTCAGATTGTCATCTTGTGTATATATTTGTCTTCATGCTGTGTTTCTCTTGCCTTAACCCATTCCTCAGACTGCAGAGGATGATTTATAGGACATGAAAGGCATTAGATGGCAAAGCAACAGCAGCATCACGATAGATGACATTTGTGAATAATAATTCAAATTAATTGCCAAGTGATGGATTTATAACATGTAATAGATATTAATCAGCATACATTACATTGTGCTTTGAATTCAGAAACACCCTCAGCATTACTTTCATTACTGAGATACTAAAAAGAGGAATTTTAAAGCCCTTGTCTAAACACCATCAAGATAAATTAAGTTTTTATTGAATTTGGATACCGTGTATCTTTTGAGAAGTTGGTAAATTTACTACAGACTCTTACATTAAAGGCATTAATTTTCACATTCACTGTTATTTTATAATTTATATGATTTTCTGAACAGTGCTTCAAATTTTTTTTTTTACCAAATAGAAAATAAAGGATCTTTAAAGGTCCACAAATGAATTATTAAAAATTCAGTATGAGGAAAAGCCTTATAAAACAGTTGTAGCTCATTGAATAATGGTTTCATATAAACAATTTCTGGAGAAAATGCAATGTATTTTGAAACTTTTTGTGTTAAACTTCCATCTCTTCACCTCAGCCAGCTTAGAAGTTGTTTTCTAAAGAGACTCATAGATCTGAATATATTCTTTTTTAACAGTTGAGAGATGCATCTTTGGCACATGGTATCACTGGATATTTATTTGTATTGTTTTGTCATTTGAAGCATTTCTAGATGGGCCTTAAAAGACGGTTTCAGGACTTTCTTTACAGATTTTTATGGATGTCGTGCGATACCATTCCCTAAGGAGAAAGAGAGAGGAAGGTTAGATGTTATCAAATGTTTAGATTCAGCTTTTTTTCTCATCTAACTCCCAGCCATAGTCTTAATAGTCATTACCAATGTGACAGGAATAGGTACAGGTCAGGAGATCCATCTCCTAGGTCATACTCTGTCAGTTACAATCATGTGTGCTATTGACAAGTGTCTAACAACTTCATTTCCTTTATCTTGAGAATAATTATTTCTGTCCTATATACTCACAGCTGTGCTTAAAGGACTGCGTGAGAATTATGTGTATGAAAGGGTTTCATAATTATTGAAACACTATATAAACATGAGCCACTTTTATTAAACAACCCAGCAATGTGCAGAGCAACCAAACAAGCAGAAGAAGACAAAGCAGCCTTCTGAAGCGAAGAAGGATGTTCAGAGAAACCATTTAGACAGCTGTATCCCTAAACTAGAATGAACCATGTGAAACATTTGCTTTTGTTCAAACTGGAGAATAGTGGTGGCACCATACAGTCCTATTGACGTGTTTTCTAAATTAAGAGCAATGCAGCTGTAGATCAAGCTTTACAGGTAACACATTTTTTTAATGCTGCTCTTGTCACCCAATTACTAGGCACCTGGCACTGTGCTGAGCACTCTGCCTACACCTACCTTTAATCCTTCTAAGAGCTCTCTGCAGTGATGGTGTCATCCTGATTTATGGCTGAAGGAACTGTAGTTTTAGAGAGTTTGGGTAACCAGGTCAAGGTAACACAGCTAATAAAGAGTAGAAATAGAATTTGCACAGCTGTAGAGTCGCGTGTTGTTCCGTGGTCCATGATATTAACCACCAATTACATTGCTGCATCTCTTCATTACTTCCCCCATGTATTTATTAAGTAGTCAATTGTTCATGGCACTGTGCTCAGTTCTGTGCAAAGCAGGTTTCGCCCCTGCTTGTCCATTTGTTGCCACTCCCTCCCACACCCGGCTGGCTGTTAACCACAAGGAGCTCTGCCCTACTTTTGTGCTCAAATGCTTTGAAAAACCTGATCATGTGGTGTGCAGTCAGCAGCCTGGAAGGGTGGTAACTCGGATTAAGTGCACCACGCACGCTTCTTCCCTCGAACTCTCATTGTTTGCAAGCAATTGCAGGATTTTCAAATTAGCCAATAATGAGTAATATGCAGTGAGGTTAACAGTCTTGGAGTGTTGGCTCAGACTTTGTTGCAAGCTGGGAAGGATAATCTCTTTTGGCACTGCCCTTGTTACTCTTAGTCATAGAACTTCATGGACTCTTAGAAAGTACTGAGAAGTATGTATCTGTACCATAGCGAAGCTTTGATCAATACATCTTTACAGTGTACATAACCTTTCTATCCCTAGTTGGAAGGAATATTTTACTGTTAGGAGCCAAGTTATAGTATGATAGAAATCAAGAAATTCCAATAGAGTTTTCAATGTGCCACAGAAGGAATCCATTCTGGCTAGCTGGAATGTCTTCATGTTGCCACATTCGACTGTTATACTTTCTAGGCAAATGTTAAGGCAGAAGCATAATCAGTATATCTCCTTATTTACATTAGGTATTCAGTGCATTGGAGGAACTTTGCTTCACATTTATGAGGACTCTACCAAGGCCAGAGGTAAGGTTGAAATTGTGTTTTATTTGTAGCCTAAAATTCTTTCAGTGATATCTTGAATTCCTCTTGGAAGGAAATAAACCTAATTTAGGAAGCATGCCCAGAGGAGCTAGAAAAGGATAAGTTGATTTTGGATAAGAAACAAATACTTCAGTTTTTCTGCTGTCTGAGAATTTAAGGTCATATGAATGGCGTTTACAATAATCTAATTGGAAAATCATATGCCCCACTTAAGCATAAAATATTTCCAGATCTGATGAGAGAAATTTGGGATCATTTTGGTTCTTTTTCTCTCCATAACCCACACTATATTTGGAAAACAAATTTCTCTAAGCTCATGCAGGATGTTGTCCTTGTTAAAGGGCATTAAGAATGCAAAAATTAAAAAAGCAGCTATCAATGTCAGTATGTCAATATCAGTTTGAAAATTACATTCCTACTATGATGTCTGGGTTTCTTATTAAAATTATGTGATTCTTCTGGAAAAACTTTTTCTCCTGAAGTGAGGACAGATGGGAACTTGAAAAACAGCATAATGTACCATACCTCATTTTATGTTCTTTGGCTTATAGATGGACTAATTTTAAAACTACCTTACTAAGAATAAGAGTTTTGGATTTGGAATCATCTTTTTCATTTGAAGTTCTCATTTAACCTTTGATCATTTGGTGCATTCTGCTTTCATACGTTTCACATGCAATAAGTCAAAGAAACCTTAATAAATAATTTCTGAAGCTATTCTGTTTTTACAGCTGTGTGTTTTTCCAGTGTTTTTAATGGTGATGTTTTCCCCAAAATTTAATTAACCTTTCTTTCTAATTAAGAAAAGATAAATGTATTTCCTTTTGTATTAAAAGCAAATGAATACAAGAGAGATCAAATAATATGACTTCTTATTTTTGGAGGTGGAGAGGAATTTAGAAAGGTTTATGGAAGAAAGCAAAATAACTCATCTTACTGTCTAATGATAACTACAAATATTTTCATGTGATCCCTTCTCGTCTTTTTTTCCTGCATATTCTGTCATTTGATATCATAATTTCCCATTTCACAACTATAGAACATTTAGGAGTCAGTCTTATATTTTCTGTCACATGTCATGTTTTAAAAAATTATATAATCTAATACATTACAAATTTTATACTATGAATTATATGTTACATATAATATGTGTTATAATTTTGTAATATGATATCTCTTTTCAACAGGAAACAGGTGAAAAAGATAATAACAAAAGGGTAAGTTGATATCCATAAATACATATATTACAAATTATAAATAAAACTAATAGTCATCTATAGTAAAGCTCACTACTTTTTTTGTAACAGTTCCTATTTCATTATTCGAAGACACGCAAGTTAGGCAATTCAAATGTTGTGGTAAGTTGAGAATTACTTCTTACTAGCAATCAGTAGTATTTATTTTTTAAACTTCCTGCAATTTATCTAATCTAGATCTAGAGATAAATCAAAAGTCATGTTTTTATTTAAAAATTTATAAGTGAATGAACAAGCAGATTCAATATTTATTACACATTTATATCTCGACTACATGAACATTAAATTAATTTATTCAGCATTTATTTACTGAGTCTCTACTATGCGCCAAGCACATTTCTGGTCCTAAAAACACAACAGTAAATAAAATAGAAAATTAAAAAAGAAGTAACCTGTACTTACATTTTAGAGGCAATAAAAGCAAAAATTGTGTAAAAAAACGTAATTGTTTCAGATGTAATTAGTTGAAGGGAAAAATAGTTTTACCTAAAAGCATTTTAAAAATTAATTTAAAAGGTGATTGCCTAAATGTAATTAAATATAACTAGACATATCCACTTCTATTCCTTATTTATAATTAAGTGTGAAAATTTACTAAGATTAGTCAGATATCAATATAACCTGAATTCAGTTCACTTTTAAATGGTGTGGTTTTAGTGGAAGTTTTTCTTATTTCATGCTGGATTTAAAAAGTGCTATAAACCTACTATGATGTTTCAACCCAGGAAACTTAGTAATTATTTAACTATAATGTTCTTCATACACGTGTGATTCACTACCATGGGCTGATTTAGGAATGAGGAGAATAGTTTAAACGTGTGTACCTGTGATAAGGTAATCTTGAACTCAGTTTTAAATGTTCATCCTAAAATACTTACATATGAGGAATTGAAAATTAGGTTATTCTGGCTTTAACCCAAATACGTGTTGATTTGACTAACAAATACCCATTATATAAGACTTAAAATAATCCATTTGATAAATGATTTTAATATTTGTGTAAAGGTTTGATTCAATTCATGCCTTTAAAATGAAACTGTTTCAGGTAGTCACCTGTCTCAAAAGTGCTTTAATTTTCTTCGGCTTGCCATGTTTGCGTTTTGAAAAAATATATCTGAGCCAGTTTTCACATTGTCATTTTTATGTCCCCTGTTGTCTTATTCCATATGTTCAGTTATACATTTATTTATAATTTCTGAAGGAGATTACTAGATACGTGTACAATGAAATCTTCCAGATAAACATTTTCATAATGGAAAACTGATTCTCATAGAGAATCTGGTTTCATCCGTCCCAATTCATTTTGAGTCAGTGTGGAAGTGGCTTTTTGCGCCTCAAAGATGCAGGCAGGTGTTTTATGTTTTGGCAGCTGATGACTGAGCTGAGGCACTCAGGAAAGAGGAAAGATAATGAAAGCAATCTTAGCACAGAGCTACGAAATTTTATTTTACCTCGACTTACTCTCCACAGTTCCTTGAAGTGCTTGCAGAGGGCTTTCTTAGATCTTTGTCCTTTTTTGCCTGGAGCAAGTATAGTGGGTACAAACACAAATAGGATAGCATCTTTTTGGCCAGTGCTGAGAAGCCCTGTGCTCATCGTGTATGTGTTCGTGTCTCTCAGTCGTCTGTCCTGCATCCGTTGCTGCAACTCGTTCCTCAGCTGCGTGAGAGAAGAGTGAAGAGATTCAAAGTGGACGTATGTAACACAAACTGCATGCTTGCTTTGCCACTCCACGTGGGGCAGCCCTTTCTGTTAATTCTCAGGTGTGGTGGTCTCCAGCTTCAGGATAAGCCCCACCTGAACAACCAGGGAGCCTGTGTGAGCGCATCTGTTTGCAGAAGTGTTTTCATGCTCAGGAAGAAAAGAATGCTTCTCCTTCCCTACCTTGTGTCCCTTTATCTCAAGCTTTGGGCAGTGATGAAAAGTGGGATTCGATTCTCTTTCAAGGACCATGACCGTTTCAGTCAGAGAAACTGTTCTTGATTTGAGAAAGGACAAGGCTGTAGGTAGGAATAGGAGAAAAGATAAAAGACCACTTACTGCCCCTCCACTTCCAGACTGGCAAATGGCTAGGATGCTTGCTATCCAAGTATTAGAATATTAATAAAAGCTCATGAAGTAAATGTATCAGAAACAGTAGGATTTGGGTTTTCTCCACAATTAGCAAAAACATGGTCCAAATCTAGTCTCTATGTTTAAGTTGAATATAACGGAGCTAACATGTTTTCAACAAGAAATTGTAGAGTTTTTATTGTCATCAATGATCCTAACATTTTCAGTGATGTGTTTCTAGGTATTTTTAAGTGATGTCAACATTGCTGTAATACATTATGTTTTTCAGTCTTACCTCATTTTATTCTTTTGGCAACTTTCTTAGTTCTTATATAAGTATTGATATCTCCAGTTTACAAAAAGGAAAACAACTCAGAATAGATAAGAGTTTCTCAAGATCATACTAATAAGTGAGATTAGAAATTACAGCAGTCTTGTGACTTCTAGGCAATTGTTTTTCCATTGGGCAGTTCCCTAATCTTGAATTGTCCAGTTCTTTTATTGTTAGAATTTTTTTCATTAAACATCATGTTAATTTTATTCTTTTAAAGATGCCACCCCAAAAATCTTCAAATATTTTTAAATGCATACAGTGTGGGTAAATAAATATCTCAATTTATTTTTATGCTCTCTGCTTTTTCCATAAATTCTTCACATTCTTAAACTGTAAATTTCCATCAAAGAATGCAACATTTGCTGCCAACTGGAATGAGAAATGTAAGAGAAACTGTAGTAACTGCTTAAAGTTTTAGAATTTCCAGTAAGAAAAAATATCACATCTGTTGTCATCACATTTTCTAGAAGAAATGTATGCTTTTTACTTGAATTTCGAATAGTAAGATTTCATTGTAAGGAGCTAATTTCTTTTAAAAAATCAACAAATTATTCATTTACTACATTACTTCACTGTCATTATTTACACAAAGCTAAACACCCAGAATGGTGGGTCAGTTTGGTACTTTGTCTGAATGTAGCATCATGAGTGAGACTGTGTTTCCAGAAGACTAGCTGAAACTGTGAACTCTGACTTGGTAGTACATCTGTTCAGACAAATGATAACTCCTGAAACTATTTTGCAACAAGCCAAGTTTCATAGGAACTGATGAAGGAAAAGAATGTAAGATATTACTTTTAAATAACACAGTAGACTGTTAGCTTTTCTGGGCCTTTGTCTCTAATTTTAAAACATGTTTTTGATAGTGAAATATTTGGGGTTCTTAAAGGAAGTGAGTTTTCGGATCTTAGTTCACTTTCTTAAATTCTGTTTGCTAGACATTGTCATTTCTATTCCCATATCTTTTTTATCTCTGTCTCCCAAATTCTTTTATGTACTGCTCTATCTCCAGGAATAAGACTAAAAAGTCCCGTGTGTTTGAGTTTGAAAATTTTAAATTTGGGGGCATAATTTTAAGTTATATTTTGTCCTATCATATTTTTCTCTTTAATATACATACATTTTTAAAAAGCATATGTATGTATACATATGTATGTATACATCTTAAATATTAAAATATGTAAACATTTTAAGTAAGTTAGGAGAGTTCATACTTAGGATGAGAATTAAGCACAAAATATTGAGAATTTAAGATATTTTTGTACTACAGCAAGAATTTCAGAATTTTAATATCAGAGCCATTCCTTAGAATTTAAAAATAGATTGAACCTGTATTATGAGATAATTGAAAAAACTATTGATGACAAATTTCATAGTGATGTCATCCTGGTACTTTTATAATAAACAGTTGATAAGATAGGAAGCTATGAAAATTAATTTGATATAAATCACAAAATGTTAAATATTGTTTAATTTCATTTTAAATGAAACATTTGAAGAGAAGAAACATTTCAGAATGTACCCATTATTGGTTTGTTACTATTTGGTATTTTGTATTACCATTTATGCAAATATAATTATATTAGGAAAATTTGTTCTGAAATTTCATTAAATAAATATAATTTGCCAAAGTTGTCCCTTAATTTCAATTCCCTTAGATATATTATCTGTTTTAACTCTGACACAATTCTATTTTATATTTTCCCTATTCATTTGTTAACATATACAATATGTATTTTAAATAAATTATTTCATTTTAACAAAATTCTGAAAGCAGATTTTGTAGTTATTTATCTGTGAAGTATGTCATTTCTCTCTTTATACATTGATGAACCTATGTTCATTATAGGTTCTGACAAACTTCCTGAAAATAGGATCTATTGCATTGATAAGAAAATTATTTTAAAGCATGACATGCTGATGATATTTTTAGTTGTAGAAAATTCTGCAGATATTAAAAACAAAGATTATTGATATGAATTATGACTTATCTTTGATTCCCTCGTTGTTTAATTGTAATAGTTGAAAATAACATTGAGCTTCATTATAATTTCTGGAATATTTTTGCACTTATTTCTACAGCTATTTGATTAGTAATGCCCTCATTTTCTCTTCCAGGCAGAATTCCAAGGCCCTAATGCAAGCCAGAGTCGACGATACTTTTTATTCAGGGTATGTACATACTGTGTTTTTTAATCAATCAAATCAATCAAAATAGGAGAAATACTTTCACTGTGTATTACATTAAATCATGCATTTTAAAGTTTGAAGTTCTTTTATTGATATTTGACATCAGGTATTATAATCTTCAATTCATTTCTGTCATTACCTTATTGCTTAATGCTATGACATCTCCATTCTCTTCTCTAACTGACTATGTGTGTTTATAGGTACTCCAAATGACATTCACCTATATCACCATTTAGTTCTATAACATTTAATTTGCAGACAATGAGTGTCTTAAAGATGTTTTACTCCTTAACTCCCAAGGAATCTTTGGCTAAATTTTTGATTCAGTAGGTTGGAAGAGTTATGATGAATTGCACACATTTTTAAAAGTAAAAGAAGGGACTATAAATAGGAAAAACTTTATAATGGCACTACATATTTTTATATTTGAATTGTATATGAAGTGCTTCTTTCTAAGCAGTATTACTTTCTAAAGTATTTATCTCTTTAATACATTGCCAGAGATTTTTCATTCATTCATTCAGCATCTGTTTATTGAATTTCTACTGTGTACTAGATAATATATTATCCTGGAATATAAAGACAGACTTTCTTATGATCTGGTTTACAGCATAATATAGGAAATTGGTGAACAAATACAAAATACTACATTAACCCCCCTTCAATCTAGGGCTTTTGTTTCTAAAAGAATGGTAATAAACTCACAGAGTGAGTTCACTCATGGAGTGAAGCACACACAAAGAAGGCTTTAAGCACTTTAATTTGAGGAATCAGTAGGAATTAGCTAATGAAATAGTTAGCTAAGGAGTTTCAACTTTATTGTGAGGTTAATGAGAACAATGTGGTAAATTTTGCATTTGGAAATTCTAATAACAAATTGGAGAGCAGATTGGTGGAGCGAGCAAGACTAGAGGAAGAAATATATAATACTAAACACTCCTGACTTCAGTAGGTTAATTTTGCTTTAAATCAACTTAAAATTGAGAACATTTATTTTAAAACTTTGGTGCTTTCAAAGAAATAATCAAAGTCCAATAGCATTTAATTTAATGTGATCCCAGCATCCCTTCAGAACTTGTTAGATATACAAATTTTAGGGCCCCACCTCAGACTTAACATAAACTCTGGCTGTGGGTGTAACAGTCTGTTGAAACAAGGCCTCCAGGTAATTCTGATGTCCTTTAAAGATAAACACTCACTAAGATCATTAAGTTGCTTTATGTGTAAATTAGTTTCCCTCCTTCATTGCACTGATTTATTCTAATTTTTTATTTTCTAGCCACGCAATGGAAGAAGGTCAGAAGGTTACATCTAAAATGGTATGTGCATCACAATTCAACCTACATTGAAATTTTCTGTTGTTTTCATATATTCATAAAATAAATTATGCTCACTTCATCTGTTATTTGATTGCATGTGTACATTCATAATCTGCACAAATACTACGATTATAGGGGCTGTGAGGGTTGAAAATGCCAGTATTTCAGAGCCAGATTTGTTTTGCTCATGCCATGCATTCCTGAGAGTATCCCACAATAGTCGTCTTCATCAGTTTTGTGGTGACCTTACCATCATTTATTGTCTGGATTGTGTTTTTTGTGGTAATCAGTGCCCACAATAAGGGACCAAAATTTACACACTGAATGTACAGGATTTCTGTCTTCTGAATGACCTCTATTCAAAGATTCTTTATAATAGTTATAATTTATCATTTCTAAAGAACCAAGACAATACAGGAAGATATGAGAGCATGACCTCGATGCTAGCAATATAGTAGAAACAGTAGCTATTGAAATGTCCCTGCATATTTAATTAGTATAACCTTATTAGGCTGGATTTTGAAATTTAATCAAAAGCAGATTGATAAATTTATACCACAAAAATAAAAGTATATTCTACCATTTTATGTACTTCTAAGTGCAGATTCTGTGGTGAACAAGTTTTTGCAAATATTTTATTCGTCCCAACCTTTAAATACATTTTTAACTTAACTCTTAGTATATTCTCCTAAAGACAAAAATCAAAGCATAGTATTGCTAACTAAAGATATCAAAACCAAAGTTACACAGTATCTAGAAGATAAGTTTTAATATGAAATGCTTTCATTATGCTTCCATAGTTAGTGGAAAATTCAAGTGTTAGGTAAGCACTATCAAGAAAGAATGAGTGAAATAAAGATTTAACCCAGTAAGTTAAACAATAAGGTAAACCTTAGGAAAGCCAAAGGAAGAACATTATAAAATAATAAAGTAGAAGAATTGGTAAGTAAAGCTAAAATCTGATTCTCTGCAAAAAATAAGATAAAAAGAAATAACCTAACAATTAGTCTAACCTAATAAAGAAAAGAGAACAACCAGAGGTAGACAAAAACACAAATGAAAAGAGGAAATTAGTTTAATTGGTATAGAATAAGTATAAATTATGAGTATTTTTCATATGCACACTGGTGGGTTGGGAAGTAGGCTGGAGAGAACCTGGATTCAAGACCGGGGGCCAAAGGGAATAACCAAAAAGTAAAATAAACCAATGAATGGAAGTATTTCTTCCTCTTAAAAAAAAAAAAAAAAAGTAATTTTCAATCTGTTTGGAAACTTGGATAAAGTGGTATTGTTTAGTAAAGTTGGTGCTGCCAAAATTGACCTCAGAAGAGAAAAGAATCTAAATGAATAGCCGTGGAAAACATTACCTAGGAACTCTCACCTCAAAAAGTACTAGGCCAACAGATTTTTTTATTTTTCCAGCTCAGAGAAGGGAGACACATCTCAATATTTTTACAAAGCTAACATAATACTAATACTAAAACTTTACAAAAGTAAGATTAATAGAAGGAAACTATAAGTCAATCTTATTTATAAATATCAGTACAAAATTTTAAAAGAAATATTAATAGTTGTCTGCAGTATATTTAAAGAATTTTACGACCCCATGAATTGAAGAGATTTCCAGCAACTCAGGAGACTTCAATAATTTAGAAAGTCTATTTTCACCATTAGAAGAAAAATTGCATGATTGTCAATAGGGGCTTTTGGTAATCAATTTCTGATGTTTGTAAAGATCCTATGAAAAGTGGTTAATCCTTTCTTAGTGTCATTTATGTGATGATTTCAAATAAAGTCAGGAGCAGGCTTGGAGTATTTCCATTAATATCAGGAACAATGGAGGGTGCTTTGTCACCTTTTCTTTATGCATTAATCAATTCAGTTAGATAACAAATAAACAAATATTGGAAAAGTAAAAAAAAGGGTAATGTGGACGTAATTAGGAAATTGAATTTTCAAAGTGTTTGGCATTAACTTCTGTTTCAGCAAAGGCCAGTTAAATCATGTTCCTATCAGGAAGGTAAGCAAATATATTCTTAATTTTTCATTTTTCAAGGAACTAAAAAGAAAGCGTTAATGAAAAGCATCTTTATAATGTTATAAATGTAAGGTATTTACAAAATGTGAACCAAAAATAGTTTAATACTAAATAGAAAAAATACCTGTGGTTATGCACTGAGTGCTATTAAGTGTTCATAAGCAAGAAATGAAATTTGATAGATGATTGTATCAATTTAATTAAAAAAGTGCCTGAAATTGAGGAAAATAAATTTATGTGGAATGTTTCCAAGATTAGGGTCTATAGGTGTAATTCATTCAGAATTTTATTTTTTTGTCAATAGAGTAACAGTTTAATAATTGTTTTTCTTTATTTTTCTCATCTGATTATCTGAGGTCTTAGTCTGTCCTGGTAAGTTTTATTTATGTAGAAAGTGGTTCGAGATAAAATAGGATGGCTTAATTGTAAATAGTGAAGAAATAATCAGGGAAGAACTGTACAACTTTTGAAACATTTTATTCATAATTATATAAATACTGCAAAAATTTTGAAAATATAAACATACATAATAAATGAGAGATAAATGATAGCTAAAAATGTATAGACTGAACAATAGCTGAGAAATATGTCAATTTTATCATACAAGACAAAATATTTATAGAAATGTCTAAATACAAGTATTCTATACACATATTCACATACTCATTTTTACTTGAATTTAAATTCCGTTTTTCTTTTTTTATAGGATACCAACCATTTTTCACAGAAGCAACATTGTGGAATATAAAATATACTAACATTTTCTTCTTAAAGATAACCCTTGCTAAGTTAACCACATTGAGAATCCCTGTGTTGTAAAAATTCTCAGTAAAAGTTGATTGAGATTGTAAATGTTTAATTTGTTGAAAATTAAAAAAGCATCTTAAAATATTTTCTTAGTGATGTAATAGTATTGTGTAATAAAGCTATAAATAATAATGTCCTTAGATTCCTTCAGCTTTTGACAATACTCATTTTTATTAAAGGCACTCAGTAAAGAGCTGAGTTTTTTCACCCTACGCTAAAAAGCAACCAGTCCTACTCATCACCAGAAAGAAAACCTTCTTACTAGTAAAGTATCATGAATTCGCTGGGAGAAATTACTGTATTAAAAATCAGAGTTTAGAGGACACAGAATTAACTTCACGTGAATGTTGAGATTATCTCCTTTCTGTATCCCTGTGGTTTTCCCTTCTGACCCTGCTTTGGGAAAACCACCTGTTTTGTAAAACTAGTTGCTGGCTGATTAGATAACAGTGAATGGCTCTCCAAATGGTAGGATTAGGTCTTACACGTCTTCAAAGTAGAAAATCTAACAACTTTGGTTGACCACTAATAGTGGTCAATAACTAATGTTGACCACTGATTATGACTAACATCATGCCTTTTACTAATAAGGCACCCAAATTTCACTTCTTGTTAACCCATGTAAAGAACATAAGGAAGAAGAGGACGAAAGTTACATTCTTTAAACGAATGAATTGGCTTGACAAGATGGGGCTTTGAGAGCAGGGAAGACCTCCTGCTCTAAACCACACGCATGGAACAACATTAGCTAGTGTTTTACACAGTAATTCAAACAGCCTGGATTATTTATTTTTGGGATCGTCAAAATAAGGAAAGGGAGTTGAAAATTAATCAGCAACTCCCACGAACTCTCAGAAATCTAGAAACACTTAGGCCACTTACATTTTTAGGGCTCCCAAGATACTGAAAAAAGAAATACCAAAATGATTTAAAACATCGTGGGATGTTTTAAAATATTTTATATTTAATAAATTAATATACACAAATACAACGAAATATGATAGGCTACTACCAGTACAGGATTTGTATTATTAACAGGCACTGTTGGTCCAATGCAGAGCCCAAATTTAAAATTGTGTCATTAAAATGTAATAAAATTAAAAAAATTTTTTCCTGCTTTCACAAATTCTATCAATATATCTCTGAGACTAGATATAGAATCTTATTTGGCAATCACATCCAATGTTTTTCCCATATTCCTAGTAGTTCCCAGCAAACCATCTTTTTCTTAACCTAAATGTCAAAGGAACTAAATTATTGAGGTTTCCTACCTACCTAAAGTCGGAGTTCCTGTTTCCTAAGGCAGTGCGTTTTTAGGATGGGGATAGAAAGCCATTTAAGAATAGAATGAAATCTCCAAAAACAACAAAACTAAGTGTACAATCAGGATGGAGGCTAGATCAGTTGGTGTCTTGAGACTAAATTTCAACTTGAGTGTGTGTGTGTGTGTGTGTGTGTGTGTGTGTGTGTAGGTGTCCCTCTTACAAACAAGCCAGTCTAAGACACCACCAGGGTGTCCAAGAATTCAACTAAATTCAGCTTAATTCTGATTTTATCTACATGCAGATCATACAAATTCCACAGGAAGAGGGTTCAAAACCACCCTCTTCTTCAGTCCAAGCCCCTGCTGTTACCTGTGCTTCTAAGTGACTATAAATCCGATTCACGTGGCTCCCTCCTCAGGTTTGATCAATTTGCTAGAGCAGCCCACCCAAGTTGGGAAGTCCATTTACTAATTAGATCTCAGATTTACTACCAAGGCTGTAACTCAGGGAGAGCCAGTTGGAAGAGATGCATAGGGCAAGGTACGAGGAAAGGTATGGAGTGTCCACGCCCTTTCCAAGTGCACCACTCTCTCAGCATCTCCAATTTCACAAAGTCAGAAGCTCCCTGAAACACCTTCTCTTGGGACTTTGAAGAAGTTTTCAGTTACACAGGCTACTGAACTCAAACTCCAACCCCTCCCCGCTTCCCAGGGTCGGGGGTGGGACTGGAGCGCCAACCCTTTCATCGCAAGGTTGGTTCTTCAGGCAACCAGCCCCCATCCTTAGCGGTCTCCCAAACTCACCTAATTTACATAACACATGTAACACTCTCAATGTTTAGGAAATTCCAAGGGTTTAGGGGCGCTGTGAGCCAAGAACTGTAGACAACAAACAAATGTCTGAGAAATACATTTTGGTTATTAAACCAATGGTTTAGGCCTTTTATAAATGACCGTATCGCATTAAGTATCACCTAAAATCCATCCAAATACAGCCTTTGGGCTCCAACTCAAGAATTCCCCTTCGGAAGTGTCCTCTCCAGAATTTCCCTTCTCCATGGAGACAGGGGTCTGGGGTTGCAGCCTGCCGGGGGCTGGGAGAGACCGAGTTGGTGGCAGAGGAGAGAAGGGTGGGAGGAAAGCTAGTACCGGCGCATCCTCTTGGAGACCAGCCGCAGGACCAGGCGGTCAGTACCTATAGTCCCCCCACCCCCGGCCACGCCTCCGTGTCCCCAGGCTACAGAGCGGGGCGCACGTGCGCAGCCGGGTTCCTCCCCTCCCCGAGTCCCCGTGGGCGGCGGGAACCGCCAGTTGGGTTGCCTGCTGTCTTTTCTCCGTGAGACGTGGAGTCTGAGTCCGGAGCTCTCCGACAGGGGCCCGGCGTCGGCTGCGCGACAGGCGGAGAGGAACACCATGCAGGTGGGGTCGGAGCCGCGG
Source organism: Solenodon paradoxus (assembly GCA_004363575.1). Lineage (NCBI taxonomy): Eukaryota > Metazoa > Chordata > Mammalia > Eulipotyphla > Solenodontidae > Solenodon > Solenodon paradoxus. Next base: position 94,625 of record RJWH01003923.1, read on the forward strand.
AGAGCCTGGGGCGTGGGGCGGGGGTCCTCAGCACGAATGGGGCGGGGGCTTAGAGGGGGTGGGGTCTAACTCAGGTTGTCCGTCGAGAGCTAGGTTTAACCTGAACTCTAGGCGAATGCCGGTTTTTCAGCACCGACGGCTTCGGGGTGCTGCTAGAGGAAGCCTTCAGAGATGTTTTGGACTGCGTTTCACATCCGAATCCTGGAAAACTTACGGCTTCACTATTTCTGACTTATATAAAGCAGCAATTCACCCCAAGTGTAATTCAATTTCAGTGTCCAGCCCCACGACCTCCAAAAAAGATCAGACCAGAAATCCTGTGGCTGCTTCTGTCTCCAGAAAGACCCGCTGTTCCTGGAGTTGTTCTACTTGATCGCAACGTATTGTTAGATTACCATTATTTCTTAGAAGGCTGCTCCTGTCTAAAGTTTCCTTCTTAACCAGAAACCTGTGCTTTTCTTCCTTTTATTAGCAGAGTAAAATTGTCATTTTCTGTCGTACAGACACAACTTCTTTCCACCTGCTCCCCAAATTAAAACCCCTTGTGGTTTTTTTTTCTTGTTTTACATATTCAATTTGGTGTTTGTATGTACTCTATAATTTATTAAGATTTTCTGAACATGAATTACATATAATTTTAACAGCTAATCCTTTTGTGTTAATAATAGATTCCTAGCAAATATAGTCAATTTAATGTGTAAAAAATTTTTTGCAAATTTGCCTTAGTTTGCAACCTGTTCTTCAAGACGTAGTCTGAAGAGTAATTCAGAAAGAATAACACATTAATTTGTATTCATTTATTTGCTCATTTATTCAACAGCCAACAACTTAGATGAATAACTAAAAATAAATAAATGATTCTTCCTCTTTTCCCTGCCTGCCTGCCAACTTGCCTTCATTGCTGCCTGCACCTTTCCTTTAAAAAAAATGTTATATCATGAATATCGAGAGTGTTTTAACAAGAATAGCTGACTCAGATTATGCTTTTAAAAAGATATCTAATATCAGAATTCATTGAAGTTAGCATCATGGAATTCAGTGGGAAACCTTAGCTAGAGCAGTTTTGAAAGGATATTAAGGCAGAAGCCAACTTTGGAGTGTGAGCTGAAACATAAATGGGACTTGGAAATGATTAAAACATATATATGGCTATGCAGGAGAAAAGGGGATAGAATAGTAGAGAATCTAAAGTGAGGGAGGGCTTTAATAATGTATGTCTGCTAGAATTTCTCAGTATAGTGAGGTTACTTGACCAGTTCTCCTATTAAATTTAAGTAGAAGTGCTGGCTAGAAGGTAAAGCATTTCCTTAAAAGCATTAAAGAAGTGATATGATAGTAAGAAGTTATCAGACCAAAACTGAAGGAAAAGTGGAAAACCAAAAGGTATGATCTACCAAAGGATGGGAGGTTAATAATTGTATGAACTAGAGAAGTGTTCATGTCTAGGGGAGTTAGGAATATGGAAAAGTGGGGTGGTGCGGTTGGGTGAAAAGGCATATAACCCGTTCCCTAAAAGTTGTGGTCTAAAACAGCTCTCACATTGACATTAGGCACAGTGTGTGGGTGGTCCAGCTCACCTCACATTGTGAATTTGACATACATTAACTATTTATTATATTGCTGCCTGAAAGAAATAGCAAATCATCTATGGAAGAAGTCATCTTTATCTTCTGTAAGTTGTCAAGGACAGCAAACAGAAATCAGTCAATAATAACCAAGCACATTAGCAAACGAGGCACCATGAGCATGAACCAATAAAAGACCTGCAGAGACTTCAGTTTTCAGAAACAAATAAAACAACTATGGTGTGCAGAATAATTACTACAAAAACACAATTATGCTAATTATGTTTTTTTTTTTAATAAAAAGAGCAATGAAATTATCTGCAAGGAGTAGGGGACTATAAAAAGTGACTTAAAAATTTCATGAAGATACACTAATAATGAATGAACAATCTGAAAGGAAATTAAGAAAACAGTTTCACTTATAGTAACATCAGAAAGAATACTTAGAAATAAGTGAACAAAGGAGGCAAGACTTCTACAATGAAATCTAAAACATATTGCTGAAAGAAATGAAATACATAAGTAGAAAAACATCCCACATTTGTGGAATGGAATATTTAATATTGTTAAGATGTCAGTACTTCCCAAAGTGACCCACAGACTTATTGTAATCCCTGTCAAAATCCCAATGATACTTTTTTAAAAAGGGAAGGTGCTGGTAAGAATGAAGGTGAGTAGGCAGGTAGGCAGGCAGGAAGAGAGAGAGAAAAGGAAGAAACATTTATTTATCTTATTTAGTTCTTTATCTGGTTGTCCCTGCAGCCCAGGTCTTGAACCTGAGTCCTTAAGTTGTAAGTTGACTATGTCCGATGGCCTATCCACTACCCCACCAGGGTACAACACAATGATATTCTTTTAGAAAAATAAAAGAACACATCCCAAAATTCATATGAAATCTTAAGAGTGCCAAAATAGTCTTGAACAAGATAACTAAATTAGAGGACCTACACTTTATGATTTTGAAGTACAAAGCTGAAGTCATCAAAACTGTGGTACCGACAGAAAGATATATATCCAACCAAAGGAATCGAATACAAAATCCAGAAAGAAACTTTCACATATATTGTCAAATGTTTTCAAAAAGGTTGCCAAGACCAAGTGAGAGTATAGTTTTTTCAACAATGCTGGAAAAACTGGATATCCTCATGCAAAAAATAAAGTTGGAAATCTAACTTACATCTTAAACAAAATAGAAACAAAGACCTAGATATAAGAACTTAAACTTTAAAACTCTTAGAAGAAAATACAGCGGGGAAATATCATGACTGAATAGGCCATGATTTTTTGGTCAGAGATTAGGGTACCAACAGAGATATAACACCAAAACAGACAATTAAAGAGTAAAAGGTAAATTGGACCTCATGAAAATTTAAAACTTTTGTACATCAAAGGATACTATCAATAGAGTGAAAAGGCAAATCACTGAATGGAAGAAAATATTTGCAAATTATGTGTTTGATAAAGGATTGCTCACCTGAATATATAAAGAACTAAATTTCAGCAGTAAAAGTTAAACAAACCACTTAAACATATGAAAAACTGTCCCCATTTATGTCACCAGGGAAATGCAAATTAATACAAGGGACCTCTACAAACCTATTAGAATGGTCAAAATTTAGAATACTGTCTACTCAAAATGCTGGTGAGACTGTGACACAAAAGGAACTCTTGCTCATTGCTAGTGGGAAGGCAAAATGGAGTAATAGCCTTTGGAAATAGTAGGAGATTTCTTGGAAAACTAAACATGCTGTTACCACTTGATTCAGCAATCAAGTTCCTTGATATACCCAGAGGAGTTGAAAATGTATGCCCAAGCAAATATCAAAAATCTGCATATGATTGTTTATAGCAGATTTTTTTTAACCAATAGTTGGAAGTGTCCAAGGTGTTCTTCAGTAGATGAATGGATAAACCTTGGTATATCCAGATAATGGATATTGTCCAGTGCTAAAAAGGAATGAGCTACCAAGCCATGAAATGACATGTAGGAAACTTGAAAGCTTATTAATAAGTGAAAGAAGCCAACCCAAGAAGGCTACATACTTTATGGGTGCTATAACATGATATCCTGGAAAAGGCAAAAGTATGAGACAATAAATAGATCAAGGGTTGCCACGGATTGGCATGGGGAGAAATGCATAGGCATACACCAGAGTATTTTTAAGGCAATAATATTATGATACCATAATGATGAACGTATCATACATTTGTCATACATTTGTCCAAACAAATAGAATGTACAATACCAAGAGTGAACTGTAATACACACCATAGAATTTGGGTGTAGGTTGCTCAACTGTAGCAAAAATTTATTACTCTGATGGAGGATGTTGAGAAAACCATGCATATATCAGGGGCTTAAGGGAAATCTCTATATCCACATCAATTTGCTGCACTCTGAAAAAATTAAGAATAAAAATTTTAAAAATAAGGTATTTTTAAAATAGGTAAAGTTATTTGAATAGATATCTTTCCAAAGACTATATACAACTAACACTTCTATACTTATGGAACTCATAAAAAATCCTGAATACAGTATTATTAATCAAAAAACAGAAAATGGCAGCTATAGGTAAGGATGTAGAGAAATTGTAATTCTTGTGCATTGCTGATGAGAACGTAAAATGGTGTTATCTAAAACATGGCAATTTCTAAAAGAAGTATTAATAGAACTATGTAAACCACCAGTTCCACTCCTTGGCATAGCCCCAAAGAATTGAAAGCAGGAACTCAAGCAGATAGTTGTATATTAGTGCATATAGAGCCATTAGTCACATTAGCCAGAATATGAAAATAACTGAAAGGGCCATCAGTGGATAAGAGAATAAAGAAACTGACATATAATTAAATATAATTAATACATTAAGCCTTAAAACAGGAAGAAATTCTGATACTGTATATGCTTCTACATGAATAAACTTTGAAGACGTGATACTAAGTGAAATAAATCAGTCATAAAAGAACAAATATCATATGCTTCCAGCTCAAGGTAGCTAGAACAGACACATTTATAGAGACAAAAACTGAAATAGGGGCTAGAGGGAAGATTTGAGAATGAGAAGTTATTGTTAGGTCTAGAATTTCACTTTGGGAGAATAAATTTGGCAGGTGGATAGGAGTGATGGCTGCACCACAGTGTGAATGTACTAAATGCCACTACACTGTACATTTAAAGAGACTTAAGTGCTAAATTTTATTTATCTTCTGTTTTACAATAAAAAAATTATAAATAGCTAAATAAAACTTTTTGAAATGAAAAACAGCAATAAAAAAATTTAAAAATCAGTTGAATGACTTTATCAGATCACAAGTATTGAAATATGAAAAAATTCCCAAAACTAATAAATAAGGAGAGATTTAGCATTTTTAATTGGCATCTCAGGAGTAGAGGTTAAAGGGAAAGAGGGAAAGAAATATTTGAAAAGATAATTGCTGCGTATTTTCCAGAATTGTTAAAAGCTACTATTCTACAACTCTTAAAAATCCAGTGAATACACTCAGGTAAGTGAAAAGAAATACACAACTAAGTGCATCCCGGCCCGCCGCAAAGCAAAAGAAAAGTAAAGAAAGAAAATTTCAAATGTAGCCAAAGACATTATTTTAAAATGTGTAAAAGATTGACAGCTGATTTCTCACCATCAACAGAGGATCCAAAAGACAGTCAAACAATATAGCCAATATGTTGGAAGAAAAAACTAGACTCAGAAAAAGACTTTAAAAGCAAAGTAAGAAACATTTTTGAGGTAATTTTCAAAATAAAACCCTAGCAGATGCTTCAGGAATTCTCAAGATTGTACTTCAAACCAAAGGAATATTTCCAGATAGAAGTTCTTAGATTCAGTCAGAAATGAGAAAGTGATAAATAATGTGAATAAATCTAAAAGAACATTGATGAATATAAAACATAACCATAATGATAACATAGCTACCTTGCTCTGTCTACATTGAGAAGGCAGCCATCTGCAACCCAAAGGAAGCTTTTTATAAAGACCTGACCATGTCGACACCCTGATTTCAGAGTTTCAGCCTCTGGAAGTCTGAAAAACAAACTATGTTGTTTATTTGTCACCCAGTCAGTGATCATTTGTGACAGCAGTCTGAGCTAAGATATTTACATAAGTTGGAAAAAAAGTAAATGGTGTAGATGTGTAATATGCATAAACTAGGCACACTGATGGAGAGCACAAAATGCAAGGATAGATCTAAACCTTAATATATCAGTACTTACATGGAATGCAAATGAATTATATGCTCTCATGAAAAGACATTTAGATGCAACGATAAAATGATATGTTCTTTATGAGACATGTCTAGAACCTGTAGATAAAAATAATTGAGTACAAATGAATGGACATGTCACAAAAGAGAAAAGAATTAGGAAAAGGTAACTTCACTAATGAATTCTACCAAACATGTAAAGAAGAATTAATGCCAGTCTTTCTCAAATTCTTCCAAGGAGATGAGAGGGAATGTTTCCAAACTAATTTTATGAAGCAAGCACTACCTTGATACCAAAACCAGACAAGGATACAACGGAACACAAAATTGCTAATATCCCTGATGAACATAGATGTAAAATAAACAAAATATTAGCAAACCAAATTCAACAACACCTTAAAAGGATCAAGTGGGATTGATTCCTGGGATGATTCCACTTCTGTCATATACCATATTAACAAATGAAGGATAAAAATAATATGATCATCTCCACAGATGCAGACTGAGTATTTAACAAAATTCATTATTTATGATAAAATCTATCAACGAAGTAGGCAGAGAGGGAAGATACCGCCACATAATAAAGGCTCTATGTGACAAACCCATAACTCATACTCAATGATCAAAATCTGAAACCTTTTCCTGTAGATCAGGAACAAGGCACAGGTGCCCACTCTTTCAACTTTTATCCAGCATAGTATTGGAAGTCCTAGTCAGAGCGACTAAGCAATTAGACTATTATCAAAAAGAGAAAAGTAAAACTGTCACTGTTTTAGAGTGACATGATATAGAAAACCCCGAAAACTGAACCAAAAAATAGAACTTATTATTTCAGTAAAGTTGCAAGATATATGTATATAAATTATTTGCATTTCTATATGCCAATAATGAATCACTAGAAAGAGAAATTAAGAAAATAATTCTATTTACAACTGTATCTAAAAGAACAAAACACCCAAGAATAAATTTAACCAAGAAGGTAAAAGACCTATGTTGTTGAAAACTATAAGACATCGATGACAGTTTAGGAAGACATAAATGAATGAAAAAGTATTCCATACTTCTTAATCAGAAGACTATTGTTAAAATGTCTGCTAACCAAAGAAATCTTACAGATTCAATGTATTCCCTATAAAAATTTCAATGGTATTTTTCAGACTAAAATAATTCTAAAATATATGTACAACCACAAAAAATCCTGAATAGCCAAAGCTATCTTGAAAAAGAAGAACAAGACTGGAGGTGTCACACTCGCCGATTACAAATTATATCACAAAGCTGTAGTAATCAAATAGTGTGGTATTGACATAAAAACAGACACAGAGATCAATGTTTCAGAATAGAGGGGAAGGAAATAAACCCATACATATGCGGTCAATTAATATAAAAGAAGGGAGGCAAGAACATACAATGAAGAAAGGGTAGTCTCTTAAATAGTGCTGGTGGTGAGCACTGGTGGAGTAAGGATTGGGTATAGTTCATGTATATCCCAACATGCTGGGTTCGTTTCCTGGGGCCAGAGAAAACAACCAAGATGAACAACTAAATAAAATAAAAAATGCTTGTTCTTGCTCTCCCTGGCTGCTAAAGGAAGGAAGGGAGAAGAAGGAAGGGAACAAAAGGAAAGAAAGAAAAAATGGAAGGAGGACTGGGAAAATTCAACACCCACAGACAAAAGAATGAAACTATGACTGTCTTACACCACACGCAACAGTGAACTCAAATGGATTAAAAACTTGAACCAGCTGCAGTTGGGTGCAATCCACATGTACCGAAGGTTACAGGTTCAAGTACTGGGACTGGCAGGAGCAACCAAGATGAATAATTAAATAAAGTAAATAAAAATATTTCCAAAAAGAGAACTGAGTTAGTTGCCAGCATGGCTACACTATAAGAAGTGTTCAGGCTAACAGGAAATGATATGAAGTAGAAAACAATCCGAAGGAAGAAGTAAAGAACACCATTAAAAATGTGGGTAAATATTAAAAAATATTTTTCCCTTAATTTACTTAAAAGATACTATCATTGTTTATGGCAGAAATTTTAACATTATTTTAGGAGGCTTCAAATACATATCATTAATATATATAGGAGCAAAAACAAAGGGAGGGATAGTGGTTAATGGAACTATACTAAGGCAAGCTTTCCCTATTTTATGTAATATAATACAATATTCAATATAGGTAGTCTTTAATGTCAAAGACAACCACTGTAATTTCTAGGGCAGTTATTAAAACGATAATGTAAAGATATATACTTAACAGCCAGTTGCAAAAATGGAATTCTAAAAAAAGTTTAACCAAAAGAAGACAGGAAAGGAACAAAAAAATAAATGAGATTAATCAAAAACAGGAAAGGAGTAGTTCTAAATCTGATAATATTAACAATTACATTAAATATAAATAGACTTAACACTTTTAAAAAGTAGAGATTTTTCAGAATGAGTAAAAAAGTAAGATAAACTAAAGGAGACATATTTTAAATGAAAAGAAGGGTTGAAAGAAAAAGGACCAGATTTTTTTATAAAGCCATGTTATTTAAATAGTAGTTTTTAAAAAGTGACATTCTTTTATCTTTGCTATATTCTATTTGTTAGAAACATGCCATAGTCTCTACCCATAATCAAGAAGACAGAACTATGCAGGGATTTGAATACCAGCTGATAGTGATCACTCAAGGCTTTTACTTGCTTATATTTTGTTTGCTGCACTCAAACTACACAAGTATAGTTTATATTTACTCAGTTATGTAGTTAAGTTCTTCCTTTGGAAGCATCAGAAACTATGGAGAGCTAATATATGACAGACACTTCTGGATAAGCAGCAAATAAATGTCAAAGTCTAAGCAAAAAGGAAAACCAGGTTAACTTTCATAGAAAGAAATTAGACAGAAATTTCTATAGAAAAATTCTTATCGTTGTATTTAACCCAGGTGTGAGAGTCCCATTAAGCTATCTATATACCTGAAAAGAGAAGAAAGTTCAACTGGAGGTCTGAAAAACTTATGCAGAAAAAGAAGGAAAATGCTATTTGTTAGCATGATGTGAATTGGTTTTGGCAGCTATAAACACCACAGAATTTTCCACGACTCATGAGTTTACTTCCTTAATATTTGATATACGTGTTCTAAATCACTGTTTTATTAAGTAGCTCAGCATATCTTTGAAGGTAAAAGATGTGTCCTTTTTACTGAGGTCTGTAGTCCCATTAATGCTAGAAATTGGGGAAAAGTAGAACCACTTTGTTGTTCTATTTGAAACTAGTTATCTTTAGAGTTTGTGAATAGTTGCATAGCTAGAAATGATACATATCAGTAAATTTCACACTTATGTATTAAAATGCATAATTAGGTTAATATAGTTTCTGTTTTTTATATAGGATCCAAATGAAGATACAGAGTGGAATGAAATTTTAAGAGATTTTGGCATTCTTCCTCCAAAAGAAGAGCCAAAAGATGAAATTGAAGAAATGGTTTTACGTTTACAGAAAGAAGCAATGGGTATAGTTGTGTGTTTGGTGGGGTGTGTGAAGGGGATAATATAGTTATGATAGTTGTAGTATATCATTGGTGTAGAGGACAAGAAGACATTATAAATAATTTAATATAAACCCCACCCATATATCTGAAATTAGGATACTGACACTTAAAATTCTTAATTCATGTGTTGAACATCACATTGCTAGTCAACAACATAACTGTAATTTCTTGGTATCTAACTTACTCAGTTTTGTTTATATGTTGTACAATATTCATCTACCTTGTGGTTACCTGCTATTTTGATCATTCTGCATAGTATGTATTATTTGTCAAGATTTCCGGTTTGTGGAAAAGTCTAAATTTGTAGTATCTAATTGATTTTCATACCTACTTTTAAATGTAGCCTGAAAGTTCTGTGAATTCTAAGAGAGTAATAACAATGTAATATTGGAAGTTGTCCAAAATATAGAACTATTTTTTGACTGACTGACTACTTCAGGTTTGGTTAAAGATAATCTATTTAGCTAATATATTATTTTTTTCTAGACATGTGACTATAAAGTAAAAATTGTTTTTAAATAATTAAGTTATCTACGATTTATTTTGTTTAGTTAAGCCATATGAAAAGATGACTCTTGCACAATTGAAAGAAGCGGAAGATGAATTTGATGATGATGATATGAAAGCTATTGAAATCTATAGGTATAGTATTTCATTTGGATAACTTTTGAGTTTTTGAAGAAATTTTGTAAGAATGAAATTAAGAAATTCTATCTACAGAATATACTTTAAAGAACAAAATTAACTTTAACATCAACTAACTTGTTTTATATAATATGGAATTTTTTAAAGAATTTTTTGCCTTTGCTTAAATAAAAATTATCCAGTAATATACAGCAGAATTTCAAGTTAATTGTTAATAAAGTAGAAAAGATCAATAAATGATCAATAAAAATAATGTCTTGATTTTCCTCCTAAGATAATATTCCTCAAGGATTATTATCTTTTAATGAAGAATTACCAATCAGAAACAGATTCTTTCAGAAATTAGAATGGGTGCATATGTTTCCTAGCTGCTGCTGATAGTAAAATCAGATAAAGATACTACAAACACAATGCAACAGAAAATTTCTCTCATGAATGTAAGCATTAAAACTTTAACTAATTATTAGCAAATTAAGTCCAGTAGTTCTTAAAAGTAACATCCTGATCAAGTGGAATTGGTCCCAGGAGTGCAAGTTTATTTTAACCTGTAAATTGAGTTAGAAGCAGCAATAGTCAAATAGCAATGAGCACATTTAGTTCTAGATTCTCATTTCATAGATGCTGTTCTCCAATAAAAGGAACCATTGCTCATTGGAAAACTGATTTATTCCCGTGTGACTTGAGAAAATATAACATGAGTGGAGCATCTCTTGGCATCATGCAGTAAGGAGTACTTATGACACATGCACACACACACACAGACTTCAAATAAAATATTTTACAATAGCCTGAGTTAGAACAACTTGAACAACAAAACAATCATAACATTGGTTCATAATTAAATGCTAAAATATCCATAGTGATATAAATAATTGAATACATGAACAAATTCAGAGGAAGCAATTCTTCTTTCTTACTAAAGAATTCCAATTAGTAAGTATAGACAAATAAGGAAAATAGAAGTATCACTATCAGAACACTACAACAATAATTCTCCGTGAGCAAGATCTGATAGATGCTAACATGAGTAGGTGAAAGTTTAAGCGGAAAAGGATATTTTGCATAATCTTAAAGTAGCTTACCCAAACTAGTCATTGTAAAGGAATAAAAAATAAGTTTACAGGGAAGAGTTTTGGCAGATCTCATCTTAGGAAAGTGACCAAGGTTAACATCACCAGCAATTCTTCAATTATTATGAATAAATCTTGATATTTAATCCTGAGGAAGAAAAATCACCTTTGTGGTATCCTCCTCAATAATTCCAAATCACAATTAATCCTAAGAAACCATCAAAGAAACCCAAATTTGAGGGGCTTTCCAAAAGCAACTGACAAGGTTAATGTCAGGAAAAATGACAGAGTAGAAATCTTCAGGAATTCATTTCTCCACCTAGATATGCTGGCACAAGCTAAAGTGACAATTTTGGAACTCTGGAGTCTATCTGAATACTTGGAGCATCCAGGAGAAAGTCTGGTTGGTAAATTATGGTTAGCATTCACTGGTTTCATTCCTCAGTGTGGGAGCAGTTGTCCATCCCTCATCCCCTCACTGTGGCTGTTAGCTATGTGAACAGAAACCTGTGTTGCTGGTATGGCTTGCTGAAGTCAGGGTGGGTAATAAATTTTTTGTTCTCTAGATACCACCATTCTGATATCTATTATGCCTTCTGAATGCAGATACAAGCACAAAGTCTAGCTGCTGTTCTTTCAATCCCCACTGGCACAGGTGACTTGTGGAGTGTTTGATTACTTTGGGACATTATAAAACAACCATTTATATGGGGGAATTTAAAAAGCCTTGAGAAAGACGAAGGTTCATGAAAGACCTGAAAAGACTATATTTTCACCTCTGGCTGACCTCTGGCATAAAGACATGCTACAATAAAACAAACAAGATAGAAGAAAATTGAGAATATTATTTCCAGCCACGTCATAAATATCAAATATTAAGCTTTCACAAAAAAATCACTGGGATACAAAGAAATGGGATAAGTATGGCCAATTTAAAGAAACAAAATATCCCTAAGGAAACCCAGATCAGGTTTACTAAACAAAATATTTTAAGACAGTTGAGTTAAAGGTGCTCAGAGAACTAAAGAAAAACATGGACAAAGACAGGAAAACACTATATGAACAAAATGAGTATCTCCATAAAGATATAGAAATTATCAAAAAGAAACAAAAAGGTATTTTTTTTTAAGGAAATGTGCAAATAGAAATGAACGTAAGCAGAAGCAGGCAGGCAGGAAAAGAGAGGAGGAAGAAGCATTTTATTTTTATTTAGTTGTATATCTTGTTTTTTCTTGGCCAGGAATCAAAACCAGGTCCCTGGTGGTTGTATGTAGACTGTGCTTTGATGAGAGGTAGTTGACCAAACCACTACTCCACCAAGGCATGCCCAAAAAAGGTATTATGGAACTAATAATTCACAATAATTGAAATGGAAAATACATGAAAGGACTTCAAAGCTGATTCAAACAGCTGAAAAAAAATCAGTGAATTTGAAGACAGGACAATTGAAATCATTGAATCTGAGGAACAGACAGAAAAACAAATGAAATAAGTGAAAAAAGCCTACCTGGCCTATGGACCAATATTAAATAAACAAACATATTAATGTGAGGATCTTCACAGTAGAAAAGAAGGGAGGAAAAGGGACAGATATAATATTTGAAGAAATAATGACTTAAACCTTCCCAATTATGAAAAAAGACACATGTCTAGAAATCCAATATGCTCAACAACTTCCAAATAGGATAAATACAAAGAGAGTCACATCAAAACATCATAATCAACTGTTGAAAGGCAAAGACAAAATCTTGAAATCTTGATTAGAGAAGTTACTCATCACATAGAAGACCCTTAATTAAACTAACAGCCTATTTTTCATAAAATCTTGAAGGTCATAAAGTCTGGGCTAAAGAGCTAAAAAGAAAAAAAAAAATCAAACAAGAATTCTATTATCTGGCAGAACTCTGCTTCAAGAAAGATGGAGAAATTAAGACATTCTTTCATAAAAGCTTATTACAAATAAATTTGCTCTAAAATATTAGCAAAGGAGTACTTCAGGCTGAAATTAAAGGACATGATATTGTAACTCAAATACTAAGAAATGTAATTCTTGGATGATATGGGAAGAATATGTGTCGTTTTGTAAGAAATCTTAAGCTATCTTCCAAAAGCTGTACTTTTGCATCCCCACCATCTGTTGCTCCACATTCTGGTCAATATTTGGTACTGTCACTCTTCTAGATTTTGACCATTGTAACAGGTGGACAGTAATCTCATTGTTTTAATTTGCGTTTCTCTGATGATATATATGTGTAGTATTTTTTTCATATGTTTATTTGCCATCTGTATGTCTTCTTTGGTGAGATGCCTGTTGATGTCTTTGTCCCATTTTAAAATTAGGTTTTTGTTTTCTCATTATTGAGTTTTAACAGTACTTTGTTTATATTGGATAACAGTTCTTTATTAGATGTACCTTTTGCCAATATTTTCTCCCAGTCTTTTCTAAGGAGATAGGTCCCTGGAGACAAAAATTTTTAGGATACCTTTATGATACCCAAAGTAGTTTTATATTAGGGTACAAGTGGAACAGTAGTTCCAGACTCACGAGTTTCTAGATTGCAGCAAAGCTGTTCCCTTGGCAGACCTGTTTTGCAGTGTTGTTCCGGGAGTCATTCCTGGTAAACCCAGACTAGAGTCTCCTCCTTTGACTTTTCATTGAGTTTCTAAAGCACTTAATTCTCCAGATTAAGCTTCTTGTTGCTTAAAATAGCTAAAGGGCTTTCTGTTTATGCAATTGGATTCCAACTGATATGATTGTTAGGTGAAAAAATGCAGGTCATCGAACACTATGAAACTTCCCAATGGCAGAACGATGGCCATGTTTTGCATATTTCCCTGCTCAATCCATTGAAATAACAAAGAACAATGAGTAGAAGAAGATGAAGGAAAGAAAAAGTAGTTGTTAGCTATACCATTCTTTAGGGCATAGTGTCAGTATTTCAAAAAAATCTTTTGAAATTTCTGAAAGGTATCAAGTCAGTAAATCAAATTAAGAAAGTTAAAGATAGTGATTCTAAATATTCAATGCAAACAAAATAGGACTTCCAAAATATCTTTGAAGTAACAGTAGGTTTTGAATATGTGACCCAGTAGAGAAAGACTTGAAAGATTTCCATTTGAAAACTGAGCAGGCCTTAGTCTTGGATAACTATTTCTGGCAGTTCCTCTGGGCTTCATTTTGCTTGGATTACTTATTACGAAAGTATGTGATTTTACTAGACGTATTTTTAACATGTGAAATAAGGACAGTGTTTTTGTTGTGGCTCTCCCTGGGAAAAACCAAGTGGGCACTCTTTTGGAAGTATTTTAGGCAGATTTATTATGCCAGCAGGCTCAGCGGAAATCCTTTTTAGAAAAGGCTGAGCACTTTCAGGTTAGGGTACACTTACATAGGTTAGAGCAAGCATGGGACGAGAGAGATGTAAATTAGACTAGGGGGTTTCAAGCATGGGAAGTTCTTTGTCTGTTGGTGACTTATCAGTTGCCTGCAGCGTTCCAGTAAGCTTAGATCACAGGATGTTTTATGGCTCTGCTAGCTGTCTTCATGGCTTCTGGGAAGTGGCGGACAGGACTTTTTCCCTCACATTTTAAAATATACCTGAGATTTTTCATTTATTTTGGTATAATGAATCCAGCAGATAGGAGAGAATTGCCATTACAAAGATAGTTGCTCACAGTTCTCATGGTTAAGGGCAAGGCAGGGCCAAACAGGGAAGCACCAGAATTCATCAGGAGGTAAAGGAATGAGGAGACAACATGCCAAGGAGACTTTGTGACTTACACGGGAAAGTCAAACTTGGCAAGCTAGGATTGATTATATGAATAATTTTGGCAGCCTCTGTGTTATTGTGACTATCTATACTTGTAATGTACCTAAACTGGGTATGATTAGGGCAAGTGAATAGTGGCTCACACTGAAAAGGGAGGTGTTGAGAAATTAGACTCTGGATTGGTTAATTTACATTTGAGGAATGTGTTCCTGGGCAAGTGTTCACTAGTTTTAGGAATTAGCTAGTTCTGGGAAGGGCAGTCTCTCCAGAAGCAATAAGGCCCTAGATAGTAGAGCATCACAAATAAAGAAAAGTGGGGAGAACAGTAATTTAGAGATAAAGCGTAAGTTTTAAGAAAGTTGCAGACATTTCAGAAGCCATTTGGATTCGCTTCATGAATCTAAACATCCAGTAACTAAATCAAATCATGTAAATTTTGAGAGTTTAACAATGTTTAAAGTATTTTTATTGATAAATAGGTAACATTGATTTTTCATTTGTGTCAGCCACCACGCTAAGAAATTTACATGTATTATCTCCTTTAATCCCCAATAATCCCATGCAAGGAGATGTTAGTATTATTCCTACCAAGGGTTGGGGAAACTGAAGCAGTGACATTAAATAACTTGCTAAGTTCATGTTGCTGGTAAGTATTAGAACTGACATTTAAACTCAGTTTATTCTGACCTTAGAGCTCAAACTCCTAAACACTCTTTTCTACCAATTCTCCCCTTGCAATAAGTTAATAACAACTTATTAGACATGTTCACAAAGCATTTAGACTGAAGTTCAATTTAGTATGTTACTAAGAACATGTAAATGGAGAGAATAATAGTACTGCCCTTTTGCAAGGATTAAGCTGGTTAATGTAATGCACTTAAAACAGTGCCTGACAACATAGTAAGTACTTAATGTTAGGTATTATTATTATGTATATTCTTCCTTAATAAATAATGAACCTGAATATGACAATTTGCTGGCCCAATGTCTAAATAAACTCTTTAAGCTATGATTGAGAGCTAGTTTTAAATAAAAACTAATTGAAAAGACAATAGCTACCTTCTTATACTTTGCACTATTCAAGATGATACAAACTCCCATATAAAAAGGGAAATTGGAATTATAAGATCATTATTAGTTATTCTATCATTCTTTGAAGTGTTTGATATGCATGTATTGTCATTACATTCATTGGTCTAAATTTTTACTGTGCATGGGAATAAACTTAAGAATGTAACAATTTTCTTATGTATTTCCATATTTGATTTAGAGAAAAGCGATTACAGGAATGGAAAGCTCTTAAGAAAAAACAAAAATTTGGGGAATTAAGAGAAATTTCTGGAAATCAATATGTGAATGAAGTTACAAATGCAGAAAAAGATGTGTGGGTTATAATTCATCTATACAGATCAAGGTAATTACCATTGCATTTTCTCCAAATGTTAATATGCTGTTTTTAAATACATATTTTTTTCTTTCAAGATATTATATAATAAAGACTAAGAACTATATATATATATATATATATATATACATGTATACACACGTATATGTAGAGAGTCATTGGGGTGAGTTACATACTTAAAAGTATTTTCATATCTGACAAACTTGTAGCACTTCTTAGAAAAATAAACATTCTTTGATAGTTCATTTGAAAAAACCTATTATGGATGCGCCCTGGTGGAGCAGCAGTTAGATCACCTTGGAAGGATGCATAGCCTGGTTTCAATCCTGGGCCTGAGTGCAGGGTGGAGAAGCAACCAGTGTGAACGACTAACTGAAAAATTTTAAAAACTGCTTCTTTCTCCTCTCTTGCTGTCCACTTGCCAACTACTGCCTTCATTCCTGCCTGCACCTCTCCTTTAAAACAAAATTATGGAAAAATCTCTAACATATAATAAAACTAGAAAGAATGATAAAATGGGCGCCCTAAATACTAACCAGTGAGATTCAATAATGAACATTTTGCAGTATTTGTCTTATTATGTGTGTGTGTGTGTGTGCATGTGCGCATGTGATTGCAGAATCGTTTCAAAGTAAATTATACACAGAACCATTTCAGGGTAAGTGACATACAACATGATGTTTTGAGTACTTTTAACATGTGTCTTCAAAACATAAGGGCATTCTTCTATATAATCATGTTACCATTTCTTTACTTAACATAAAAAACAATGATTCCTAACTGGGTATCCAATCTGATACCCAATCCTTCCTCAACTGACTTCAAAATATCTTTTATAAATACCTATATTTTTAAACAAAGATCTAGTTAAGGAGACTTCAGTACATTTGGATATATGTGTCTTAAGTTTCTCCCCCATTAATAAAATCAGTTAATTTTATTTTTAATAGGGAATGAGAGGAAGGGAAGAAGGGAGAGGAGGAAGAAGCATCTTTATTTTTTTAGTTGTTCATTTTGTTTTTTTCAACGTGGCCCTGAGTCTTAAACCTGGAACCTTGTGGCTGTATGTGTCCCACACACCAGCATCTCACCTGCCTGAGTCACATGGCGCATTCCCGGACATTTCATTTTTTAGTGCTTAGTCATAGTAAATATAATTCAAATGCCCCCCATCTCACCAGTCTGGTGTAACGATAATTGGGGAGAGTGAACTCTGTGTCAGCAAGTCACTGTAATCTCCTAGAGTTTTACAAATCTCTCACAAAAAAGAGTCCCACTATCATTTTTCCCAATCCCACTGCCTGGGCACCAAGTCAATTCAGGAACAGAAGCCATGACACACTTGCTTTCATGAATTCAGAGTAAGGATCTATTTTTATAATATTTAAAGTACTTGTTGCCTTCTCAAAAGGGTTTTTGGGGACAATCTTAGGTAGTTAAGCACATTATTACTTGTCTTGACATTAAGAAAATGCATTCACTGTCACTATAAAACATCAAAATTAATCTATTCAAATTTATTAACATAATAGAAATATTTATAATATATATTCTTTAGAAAAGACTAGCTTTTTGAAGTATTATTGTTTCATTAATTTAAAGTCTAAGTTGCACTCTGTATATCACACCACACCACCACCAGAGTCTAGGGCGAGTCACTGTTCTCATTTTTACTCAGTCTTCCTCCCATTTCTCCTAGTTATTAATTATAGATTTACTTATAAAAAATACTGTAAAGGAAGTGTAACTTATTTTTTCTGTCTGTCTTCTATAAATTTTATAGGATGATAAGAGTTTTATTTTTAACTAGGTTGCTAAGTTCTGAAATTTTCATTTTCTATTAAATGTATAGGACAGGGCCCACTCCAAGTGAAGGCTCATCCTGCCTAGGATGCCTTAGACGGGGCTAACTCACCCTGAGCGAGTGAAACTACAGGCTCAGCTTCTAGTTTTCTTTCTGATTGAGTTTTGTTGTTTTTTTTTTACTCATAGACCCAAATCCTATTTGGGCACCTACATTACTCCTATTCCCAACTACTAACTAGTTTGACTTGAATACCATAACTAGGCCTTAATTTATTTACTGAGTCAGAGACCTCTCATATTTTACAGTTTGTCTAAGAACTATATTTTATAGTTCTTCTGGCCACTGAAACTCAATGTCTGTGTGTTTCCCGGCCACTTACCTCAGAACTGTCTTTAGACAATTACTTTCTCCCTGCACAATCTGTTAATCCATACTCTCTTCATTCCACACTTCCCACTGTGTCACCCATGCCCACCTGCCTTTTGCCATTCACATCATCCACCCATTAAGTGTCTGTCATGCTACTGTCAGCTCTCATTCTGACAGTAATCAAAAAAGTCCTCCATATTAGATATTAATGGATTCATTTCACCATTTTGAAAAAAAACCCCTGAAACTTACTATGTTCTGTAAAAAAATTGAAATTTAAATTAGGTAGCATATATTTTTCTAATATTATTGTTAATAGGCCACCCACTAGATTTGTAGCAGGTTATAAACAAAAAGAAACATTATGCATCTATTCTGATATGCGAATAAGACATATAGTACACTTAATTTTTTTCAGATGCTTGCCTATAAATTGGTATATAACATCACCTACATTAAGAGGATTTATATGCATTTTGTAGATGCTACAGATACAAAAGTATATAAGACCTGTCTCTACCATTAAAGAAATTTCAATAAAATATAGACAAGTAACTGTAATGACTTTTAGGTGTGATGGTTAAATTTATAGAGATTAGAGTAAATTGTATTGAAGTGGGAGTAGTAAGGTCTACCATTGGAAGAAGGAAGTATGGAACTCTCTAGAGTAAGCAGTTCTTAGTCTTGGCCTCAACAAATTTAAAAAAAAAAGATTCTCCAAGTTTATAGGGTTGGAGAAAGTAGATAGGCTGAACCAGATATTTTTGATGGAGGATACTGCTTGAACAAAGGTACAGAAATAAGGGGCATCGGCGTGCTTTGGGTGACTTTAATAATATGGCGGTAGGCACAGACTATTGCTAGAAAAATAGGCCAGGGTGAAAACATGGATAACTTTGAAAGCTGCAGGAAAGAGCTCAGATTTTATCCTGAAGGCAGTGAAGGACTTTAAGATTGGAAACAAAGACCCCATTTTAGGACAATCTGAGTAGCTCATATAAAAATAGAAAATAGTAATGCAACGGAGAAAGAGAGGAGAGGATAGATAGAAGGAAATATAGTTAATTTGACTTGATTACTGATGTTCTAGAGGAAAGGGAAATATTTTACCTAACTGCCACACTCAGAAAATAAAGATGAAAGACCCAATTTTTTTTTGATTAAGAGATGAGAGGAAATGAAGTTAGTTTATCAACAGTTGATATCAGAATGGACAAAACTGTCTAATGTGTCTAGAATGAGAAGAGAGTCTGAGACAGAATCACAAGGAACATGACATTTAAGGCACAGACGAAAGTCAAGAAGAAATAAATTAAAAGTGTTGTCACAGAAGCCCCCAAAAGGAGAAGTTTTCAAGAAGAGAGGTGAACAGAACATGAAATATATATATATTTTTTTTTCATGAAGGCTGTGAACAGAGGAGGGAGAGGTGTTATTAGAAGGGGACACTGAGTTGTAAGTGACTTTAAAAAAAATTAGTAATGATTATGTTTAAAGTGGAAGAAAAAAGACTGAGAGAACAGGGAAAGAGGGAAGCAAAATAACAGAGAAAGTTCACAAAGAAAATGCCAGGAGTATGGGATAAAGACAAGGATTAGCTTTAAAACAGTTTGATAAAGCCATGATGAGTGATAAAGTTGGGGCAAGGGGCTAATTGAAGAATGGGGATAATGGGAGCTAAGTGACAGAGCCGGAAGAATCGCAGGTTTTGGTCATATTCCCGATCACTTTTACGTTTCTGATGAATTATTTCTGGACAATGGGTAAGGCACGGAGTGGAATAGAGAAGACAAGTGTAAGTGACATGTGTTAGCATCAAGGAAGTCAAGGGAGTTTGAGACAAAGAATTTTGGATGTGATCATCTAATGTGCAAAAAGTCTACGACAAGAGTCGGGATCCCTTTGTTTCATTTCAGAACTGCCTAAGGTTCCCTAGGAGTGTCCTGGTGTTTTTCGTTTTCTTTTGCTCTTTGTTTTTCTGAGTCTTACAAACTGAGAACTGACTTCGATTAAATTGATGCTAAGTGTGGTTTGCCTCAGTTAGGCGTCAAATTCTGATGATAAGAAGCTTCACTCCGGTCAATAATGAAGTTTGTAATACAAATAGAAGAAATATACAGTTCATCATTGTTAAAGTTAACAAAAGAGGATGACAGCTGATGCGCTTATGTTAAAAGAGTAATCAAGGACATGTTTTTGTCACCGAGATGTTTTACTTACTTTACTAGACTGAGATGAGTAGTCGGATGTTCTAAGATATTGTGCATACTGGTTTTTTTTTCAGCATCCCAATGTGCTTGTTGGTCAACCAGCATCTTAGTGTCCTGGCAAGAAAATTTCCAGAGACTAAATTTGTTAAAGCCATTGTGAATAGCTGTATTCAACACTACCATGACAATTGTCTACCAACAATTTTTGTTTATAAAAATGGTCAGATAGAAGGAAAATTCATTGGAATTAAAGAATGTGGAGGGATAAATCTCAAGCTGGAAGGTAATGTTGTTATTGTAAACATTTAAAAAAAACAGATAAACTTCCATAAATTAATGAATGTCATGGAAGCTTATGATAGACATAATTTCCTTCTTGGCTCTTAATCTCTTCTTGCATGCCTTCTGCATTAATGCTCTTACCATAAAATCCACTTGTTTAAAATTCATAATCTTCAGCTTGAGAATTTGAGCCCATATATCCAATTATATTTTTCAATGCTTTCCAGTTCTTACTCCAGCCAGGCTGGTGTTCAAATATTAACCCAGACACACTTGACTTATTTGTGCTTTTATACTTTCTGTCCCTATTCTTTCCCTGTTCTTAAAATACCCTACCCTTCTTTATTCTCCCCAATTCTGTTCATTCATCCATCTCCTCAGTTTCTATTCACCCCATTGTATGATGGTGGACCAATTCATAATCCATCTTCCTTTTCTCCATTTAATTTCTATGACATATTTTCTATACAATTTATTTTTTTACTTATCTACATACAATCTGATTTTGTTGGTTAATCCATCCCCTCCAGGTTTTGTCTCCCTAACAAGTACAAGGGTATGGCCTCAATTATTTTCTCTTTCATAGTATATAGGACAGGACTTTATTCTTTTGACTTCTTTAATTATTTGTACTTCCTAGCCTACTTCTAAGACACATTCTTGATCTAATCATTTTTTAGAACTGCTTTAATTTTATATTACCACAACTTCTCTCTCTCATCATCCTGTTAAAGCCACTGTGAATAGCTGTTAGCTAATTTTTTCACTCTTTCATTTCTCTTAAACTTTTATAGCCTCAGTGAGACCTCCAATAATTTGGTTGAGAATTTCCCCACTTTTTTTCTCCTAAGTCTCTAACAGCATGCTTTGCTTTACCACCTTGTTTAATTCAGATTGGAGCTTTTCTTTTTAATTAAAAATTAATAATAATATTATAAACAATTGTATAGCAAACAGTCATGTAATTATTATCAAAAATAATGTGAACATTTGTTCTTGTTTGGCTCAGTTATTTATTTGCTTTGTTTTTGTTGAAATATTACAGACATAGCCAAAGTTACTTCATTCCATTGACAGTCCTATCACCTTCCCTGGTTTCCTAGAGGCAATGACTATTATGAATAGTATGTTATCTGGTTCATTTTGGTATATTGAAAATTTTTAAATTGTGATAAAATACCCATAACATGACATTTACCATCTTAAATAGTTTCCTAAATACACAACACAACATTATTAACTATAGTTACCATGCTGTACCTTACATACCCAGAACATGTTTATTTGATAAATATTAATTAAATAATATATTAGTTAACAATAATATGTTAGCTATTAACTATTTTTTAAGTATATAGCTCAGTGGCATTAAGTACCTTTGCATTGTCCTGCTACCATCATTAACCATGTCTAGAACTTTTTCATCTTGTATAACTGCAACTCTGTACTTATTGAACAATAACGCCATCCCCAGCCCCCTTCCTCTCTAGACACTGGCAAACATCATTGTATACTTTCTGACTTGATAAATTTCACTGCACACAAATGAATTTATCCTTTTGTGATTGACTTATTTCACTTAGCACAATGTCCTGAAGGTTCATCCATGTTATAGCATGTGTCAGTATTTCCTTCCTTTTTAAGGCTGAATAATATTCCTTTGTATGTATATGCCACATTGTTTACTTATTCATCTGTTGATGGACACTTAGGCTGCTTTTACCATTCAGCTACTATAAATAATGCTGCTGTGGACATGGAGATACAAATAATCTCTTCAAGTTTCTCTTTTTTATTTTTCTGGATATATATAATCAGAAGTAGAATTGCTGGAACATGTAATTCTGTTTTAATTTTTTGAGCAATAGCATACTGTTTTTCACAGTACCTCTACCATTTTACACTCCCATCAACAGTGCACAAGAGTTCCAATTCCTGCTCATCCTCACCAACACTTATTTTCCTCTTTCTAAAAATTTTCTTCTTTTTTATATAGCTAACATTCCTAATGTGTGTGAAGTGTTTCCCCCACTGATTTGTAATGTTTCTGATGACATTTTTCATGGTTCATCAAACGCTTTGATTTGTTTTTGCATCCTCTACTATGTTCCATTGTTTTACTTGTCTATCCCTGAAACAGCACTGTGTTAATTATTATACCTTTGTACTCTTCTACTTGACTCTAGTAGGGCAAATCTTCAAATTTCATACAAATATCTGAATTTGTCAAGTTCAATGAAAAGTCATGTTGTTTATTAAAATTATATTTATGCATATTTAGAAACTTACTTACTAATAGTGAATGGTCCTATCCATTAAAAAGATAATATCTTGTCATTTATTTTGGTCTTTTGTGTTTTTTTTTGTGATTTTCCTCATGTATCTTGTAATGCATTTTGTAAATTTCCTCATTCAGGTACTTGTAATTTTCCTTATAAATACTCTATTCATTTATGCAATATTTAGGAATAAATTTGACAAAATGATAAATTTGCAGGAATGGGGCTATTTTGGTTATCATTTCAATAGTTTTTGGTTTCTTTCTTGATATACATTGGTAACTCAGATTTTTGTTGAAATTTTCCCATTAAAATTTTCAAATGCATTAAAATACATTTTCTCATAGGAATCTCTTGGTTTTCAAATCTTTACCTTGAATATGTCCTGTGTAAATTTCTTTATATTGTTTGGTTTCTTCCCTTTTCTTGTAATCATTTTGCCTGAGATGTGTCTATTATTCTCTTGAAAGAACCAAGTTTTTTATTTTGTTGATCACCTCTACTGATATTGTTTTCTGTTTTTGCTAGTCTCTTCTTTATACCCTCTTCTGCTTTCCATGGATGTACTTTATTGCTCTTTTTCAGTTTTTCGATTTGAACTTTTAAATTGCTTATTGTCAGACTTTCTAAAAGAAATATTTTAACCATAATTTCTTACTTTAAATTCCTTAAAGCAAGATATTTTGCTGTATCAGATACTTTGCTGTATCAAATGTGTATTTTGATGCTGAACATTTAATGACAATTTCATTGTAAGCCAGTTTGAAATATACCATATATTCCGCATTCATTTTTTCATTAGAGTCAACTTCTGTTTCATATAGATGAGAAATTCTTCTTATTTTCCCCTTAAGATTTTTATCTGACTTAATAATGGTTTATTTATTGCAGAACTTGAGTGGAAACTAGCAGAAGTTGGAGCAATACAGACTGATTTGGAAGAAAACCCCAGAAAAGCCATTGTAGATGTGATGGTATCTTCAATTAGAAATACTTCTATTTATGATGACACTGATAGTTTGAACAGTGATAACGAGGATGCCAAATAGAAATACTTAATAAAACACTGGAAAGTGTTTATATACTGAATGTTTTGCTACTGCCTTTATTATCAGCAAATATATATATTGGTTTTCATTTGTATATTAGAACTATAGCTTATATGTCATTTCAGAAAATTTCAGGTATTTCAAAATATTCATTGCTTCTAACAAAATCAGAATTTGTACTGAACCCTCACTGTTTTTCTATGACTTATCCTTTTTCAGACCCAGGTAGGTCAAAAACACATATATTTAAAAATCTCCACTTACTGTTTCTAATAGTTGTTATTAAGATAGAAAATTGCTAAGTACTCTCAGTAATAGAATCATTAGAACATACATGAATGACATGTAAATTAATAAATCATGAGAAGAAAAATATATTGCGAGGTTTACCAATATTTTAATAGTAATCGCAGGTAAATTCATCATGCGAGTACATACAATGGAAGGACACTGAAGAAAACAGAAAACATGCAGAATATTTTATTGTGGCTTAAGAATAGTATAGTAAAATAACAGATTTTGTTCTTTTTACTTTGTTTTAATGACACATCATTATGACTACAAATATTCACTTGATGTTTGTTAAATCATGTAGTCTAAGTTTAAATGCTTAGATACAAAAATAGATTGTTGAGACTTGAAGTTTAATATGAAGTCAAGAAAAGGATCTTGCTGCTGTTGGGGGTAGGTAGGAGTTCTAGAGTTTGCAGAGAATGATGAAATGGAAGGAAAGTTAAATAAAGATTTGAGTAAGAATAAGAATTCATTTAACCAGATAAGCTAAAATTAAATGATCTCACTTTGGAAAGTATTTGAAAGAACCCTCTTTTCTGAGATAGCAAAGAAGGATTTTGAAAATATTCATCTTGGGACTGGAGGAAAGGAAAGTTGGGAATTATACAGCATCATCCTTAGTATAGAATTTGGGCACATATAAGAGAAGTAATTACCTATATTGGTTCAACTCCTGAAAGTCTCCCTAATGAATGGATGGATAAATTGTTATTCGGGATTAAACAGTTGTAGAAATGAAAAACCGTATTATCACAAAGTTAAAATGTAATTTAATGCCATCTAATGCAACTATATATGGACATTATTTTCTCCTCAAACTGAAATCAAATACAAAGCATCTCCTTAACTGTAATTTTTAGTAAATATTTTAAAAAGTAACAGATGAAGTTCTTATAGTTTTTAAGATATCTGAATAAAAGCTGCATATTTACCTTTTAACTCCTATCTCAGTTCCACCAGGTGGCAGTAAATTTTTATCCAAAGTCATGAAGCATTCAGTATTCGTAAAAATCACACATTTATACGATTTAAGTTGGCTGGTTTGAATCTGGCCCATCTTTTTCAAATGGTGTACCTATATGCACACACAGACACACACACACATGCACTCTACTAACAAGAACTCATACGTGTCAGCACATGTCATTAGTACTTTCATATGCTACTTCACTTAATCTTTTCATTTAAGTTGGGTGTAAATATTTGTTGGAATGTGGAGAAAATATTTAAAATTTAATGTTGTGTCTCCCATATTATTGACTACATTTTTGAGGACATACAAAGTTTTTTTTGAGGTTAGCAAAATTCAAATGGTTTTGACATACAAAAATTGATATTTCATATATTCCAACCTAATATTTATCTTTCTTGATGCCAACTGTGCTCTGTTGAAATTCCTCTCCTGACTTTAGAGTACCATGTTTGTCCAAGTGTGGTTCTGGAATCAGTAGTGTCTCAGGGAGTTTATTGGAAATGCAGAATCTCTGGCCTATCCCAGTCTGACTGGAGTTTTGATTTTAATGAGATCCTTAGGTGACTGAGTAGCACCAGGTAGCAACTCCCTTAAAGACAGCTTGAGCATATTCTTTAACTCTTCCTCTGCACTCTTGGTTACTAAAGTCATACTGCTTTAAAAACTCCAATTTCAATTCTAGGGCAAGTATTCTATAACTAAACTTGTGACTCAGGAACTCTGAAGATAGCGCTCTGTGTGTGTGTGTGTGTGTGTGTGTGTGTGTGTGTGTGTGTGTGTGTGTGTATTTTCTTGTGATGACAACTTTTAAGATCTACTCTCTTAACTTTCAAATATACAATCCAATATTAATTATAATCACTATGCTGTATATTATATCACCATGACTTATTTTCCAACTGCAAGTTTGCGGCTTTACTCATTTTGATGTCAGGTTTCTTTTCTTTTTTAAAGATTCCATATATTAGTGAGATCATAAAATAAATATATTTTTCAGCTGACTTATTTCACTCATAATACCATCAGGTCCATCCATGTAGTCACAAATGGAAGGAATTCCTTGTTTAATATGATTGAATAATATTCCTTTGTGTTGATATACCACATTATCTTTATCCATTCACCAATGATGGACACTTAGGTTGCTTCCATGTCTTGGCCACAGTAAGAAATGCTTCAATGAACATGGGACTGTAGATGTCTTTTCAAGTTATTATTTTCATTTCTTTGGATAAAAATACAAAGCTGGAATTTCAGAGTCATATGGCAGTTTTATTTTAAAATTTTTGATGAACATCCTGTTTTCCTTATTGACTACACCAATTTACATTTCCATCAATAAAGCACAAGGGTGTCCTTTCTCCACAACCTTACCAACACTTATTTCTTGTCTTTTTGATAATAGTCATCCCGAAAGGGTGAAGCTGTATCTCATTGTGGTTTTTATTTTCATTACCCTGGTGATCAGTAATGTTAAGCACTATTTCATGTACCTGATGGCCAGCTGTGTGGTAAATGGCTATTCATATCCTCTGCCCATTTTTAAATCAGACTGATTTTTTTTTGCTGTTGAGTTGTATGAGTTTTTATATTTTAGATAACCCCTTAGCAAATGTATGACATGCAGATATTTTCTGCATATATTGCCTTTTAATTTTATTGATGCTTTCCTTTGTTGTTCAGGAATTTTTAGTTTGATATTTAGTTTTATTGTTTTTGCTGCCTTTGCTTTTGGTGTCAAATCCAGAAAATGGATGCCAAGGAGCTTACCACCTTTATTTTCTTCTAGGAGTTTTATAGTTTCAAGCCTGTATATTCAAGTCTGTAATCCATTTTCAGTTACTTATTGTGTTTGACGTAAGTTATTATTCTTCTGCATGACTACAGTTTCCCCAACACTATCTATTGAAGAGACTGTCCCTTCCCCATTGTATGTTCTTGCCCCCTTTATCTTAAATTAGTTGCCCACATATGCATGAGTTTATTTCTGGCCCATTCGTTCTGATCCTTTGATTTATGTGTCTGCATTTATGCCAGTATCATTTTGATTACTATAGCTTTATAATATAGTTTGAAATGAGGGAACATGATGCCTTCGGCTTTGTTCTTTCTCAAGATTGCTTTCTTTATTCAAGCTCTTGTGGTTCCACACAGATTTTAGGATTATTCTATTTTGTGAAAAATACCATTAGAATTTTGATAGGGATTATATTTAGCTGTAGATTACTTTGGGTATATGGGCTTTTCAACTATATATATATATTTTTTTCATTTCATGAGAATGGAATATCTTTCTACTTACCTGTGTCATCTTCAGTTTCTTTCATCAATCTTATAGGTTTCATTGTACAGGTCTTTTATATTTTTAGTTATTTAAATGTATTCTTTTAGATTCAATCATGAGATTTACTTTGATAGTTTATTAGTGTATTTATATCCAATTTATTTTTGTATATTGAGATGTATCCTGTGATTTTACTGAATTTGCTTATTCTAATAGCTTCTTACTGAGTCTTTAGAATTTTCTATATATTCTATATATCATTTGCAACCAGTGACAGTTTTATTTCTTCCTTTTGATTTGGATTTCTTGTTCTTGCCTAATTGCTCTGACTAGGGCTTCCAATACTATGTTGAATAAGTGGCCAGAGTAAGGGAAGTGCAAGAGGGGAGGGAAAGAAAAAGGGGAAAAGCTGGTGGCAAAGGACACTGGAATTCTGGTGGTGGGTGTGGTGTGAAATATAGACTGAAGTGCAATTTCAGTATCTTAAAATGCCTATAGCATCGTGAACAAAAGAAATAATATTATTTAAAAAGTGGCAAGAGTAGGTATCATTCTTGTTCCTGATTTTAGAGGGAAAGTTTTCACCTTTAAATCATTGAATATGTTAGCGGTGGGTTTCTCATATATAGCTTTTATTATGGTGAGAACTATTCTCTCTATGCTCACTTCATTGAGAGACTTACCATGCATGGATAATGCTATTTCATTTTTAACTATTTTATTTGTCCTTTAAGAGGCCATTTCCTTTATTTTGGGGAACTGCAAGGGAGATAAGGGAAGAAGGGGATACATTTTTCTTAAATGGGTAAGCATAATCCATGCTGCATCTAAGTGTCTGCTGTTTAATGGGCAGGTAGAGGTCTGGAAAACTATGAAGGAGACTTTTCACTGCACAGTTCCTTGACCTGAGATTAGTTTGCTGTTCTCTTTCTCTCTCTCCCTTTCTGCTTTCATTAGTATACCCAGCTTCATGCTTTTAGAATTTCTCCCTGCCTCCCATTTTCCCTGTTACCAAGATAGTTTAAATCTGGGTATCACTTTCTACACAGCATCAGTGGACTGAGGAGAAATATGTCCTTGCCATCCCAAATTGTAGGCGTGCACATAGCACATTCTCTGACTAGCTGTTTCTAAGTCTGAATCTTCCTGCTCATGTAGGTGCTTATGCACTGGGATTGCCAGTCCTCTGGAAGATGGAGGGACGTTCACAAGGGATTGTACTCTCTAAGAACAGCTCGTAGCGCTTTCTTCTGTGGTACTGGGACCGTGGCCTGCTTGTGAACTGGGCCCACAACTGTTGGGTATCCTTCCTTGGGCTTTGCTGCTCATGCTTGTGACTCTAGAGGAAATCTCTGCATTTCCTACACCAAGTCCAATCCTGCAGACTGGACTCTCAGGCCTTAACACAGGGTTCACCCTAGAGATTCAACAAATCAGAAGAGTGTTGATATCACCCAACTAAAGGAAATCCAGCTTTCCAGACCAACACCCAGGTATATTCTGTGCAGCTTAGTACCCTGATATGATACTTGGCCTTTACATCAGGGAAGCCTAACCCATTGAAATAAACACAAATGCCAAACAGATGACAGAGGCAGAGAAATCTATGTGAAATGATGGAACAAAAAAAGAAAAAAGAAAAAACAACCCAGGGGAAAATCTGAATGCCATAGACTTAAGTGTAAGTTACCTAATGAAGAAATTTTAATGATGCTCATTTGAAATTAGGAAAACAACGGAGGAACAAAAGGAGATAGACATCAAAGGCAGAGAAAATATGAGGTAGATCGACTTAGAATTCATGGAGATAAAGAACACAATAGCTGAGTTAAAGAATACAATAGGGGGTCTCAGCAGTAAGCTGGAAGAAGCCTCCAAGGAATTAGTGAGCTAGAAGATGGGACAGTGGAATGCACTCAAGCAAACCAGAAAAAAGAAAGAAGAATTAAAAGAAACAAAGACTACAAAATCTTTGGGATAATCAAGAAAATAACATTGGCATCACAGAGTTCCCAAAAGGTGAAGGGAGAGAGAAGGGGCAGAAACTATATTTAAAGAAATGACAGCTGAGAATTTCCCTAATTGAGGAATGAAGCAGACCTCTAGACCCAGGAAGCTCAAAGAGTTCCAAACAAAAGAAATCCAAACAGACCTTCACCAAGACATATCCTCTTTAAGATGTCAAAGATACAAAATAAAGAATATTAAAGGACGCTAGGGAAACACGTTACATACAAAGGAGCCCCCATAAGACTGTCAGTGGATTTCTCAGAAACATTACAGGCCAGAAGGGA
Organism: Solenodon paradoxus; assembly: GCA_004363575.1. Lineage (NCBI taxonomy): Eukaryota > Metazoa > Chordata > Mammalia > Eulipotyphla > Solenodontidae > Solenodon > Solenodon paradoxus. The sequence continues at coordinate 124,676 of RJWH01003923.1, forward strand.
ATGGTATAATGAAAGAAAAGGACTTCCAACCAATGATATTCTACCCTGCTAGATTATCACTTAGAATTGAAGGAATGATAGTTTTTCAGAGAAGCAAAAGTTAAAGGAATTCATCACCAGCTTTATAAGAAATACTAAAGGAAGTTCTAGAAAATGAATACAAATCCCATTTAAAAGCAGCAAGACAAATCTCAGGAGGAGAACAGTGAAAATATAGACTTAGGACAAGCTCAAGAGTAACTTACTTTCAAGTAAAAAAAGGTTATATGCATAGAAACTATTATGTAGATCCCGGGGTTACTTCAAAACATAACTCCACGGGGGGAAAAACAAAGAAAGGGAAAAAGGAAAACAAACACAACATAATTGCTTTCAAATCACCTGAGAAAGAGAACAAATATACTGTCTGAACAACACCTGGAAAACAACGGAGAAAATAGTAATGAACTGTTACATTTCAATAATTACCCTAAATGTTAATGGATTGAACTCACCAAACCAAAAGTGCAGAGTGGTCCAGTGGATTAAAATACATAACCCAACTTTCTGCTGCATTTTGGAGACTAAATTACATTCAAAAGATAAACATAGGCTCAAACTCTCTGGCTGGAAGGCACTCTTACAGGCAAATAGCAACCCCCACTCTGCTTCCCCACCCCTGCCCCACCCCCCCAACAAAAAGAAAAAAGCAGGGAAAACCATACTTATATCAGCTAAAATAGACTTACAACTGAGAAGAAGATAATAAAAGACAGAGATGGACATTATATAATAGTTAAGGGGTCAATTCAGAAAGAAGAGATAACATACATATATGCACCAAATTAAGGAGCATCAAAATACATAAAAGCAATTAACAGAACTAAAGAGAGACATCGGCAGCAATACAATTAATAGGAGGAGATTTCAACAGTACACTTACAACAATAGATACATAAACCAGACAGAAAAGTAATAGGGAAACATCTTTAAATGACAAATTAGAGCAAATGGGTTTAATAGACACATACTAAATACTTCACTCAACAAGTGCAGAATTTATTTTTCTTAAGTGCTCAATTATTCACAGGTTCCCAACCACAACTTGTAAAAATCTTAAAATCACCAACCTGTCACTTAACCTTTATGGCATTTCTAATATAAATTTGATCACAATTCTCTGAAATGCTTATTCTTCCAACTTTACAGAAACTCTGAAGATCAATTATTTAACCTGCTCAGGTTTCATTAGCTTAGTATTAGTCAGGATTTCAGCCAAAGTTTTTGGCTTACAAAGATCAAAATACCAACTCATATGATTGCACTTCCCTTTATTTAAAGGGTCTAGAAAGAATGAGTAACTGACTAAACCATGAAATTTCTCTTTATAAAAAAAACTTATAGTGCCTATTCTGCATATCTTAAATGTCCTATGCTTTAATTTACCTTAAACTATGGCATAAAACTAGGAGTCAGTGAAAGGATGGAAAGTGTTATGAAAGGACAGACAGGACTTTATGACTGATGGGATATATGGAACTACAAGGATTTGAGCAAAAGAGATGTAAGCATTGCATGAAAAGGAATATCAATAAATCAATACTCATGGTTTTTTTTTTTTTAATGTACCAGATACTATCACACATCTTTCTCTCCTTCCTTCCTTCCCTCCTTCCTCCCTTCTTTCTCTCATTATCCTGAGATGGAATTACTATTTTCATTTTCCAGATAAGAAAATTTAAGAACAGAGAAAAAACAACTCAAACTCATGCAGATATTAGTGGTGGGGCTGGGATTTAAATTCATGTGGTTAAGTTCCTGATTTTTGAACTCTTACCAGTATGCTGTATTTCCTCTGTTAAGACATCAACTGGGGGAATCAGTTGGGAAGGGCGTTGAAAGTGCTTAAATAAGAACAAATCATACAAGAAGATAAACAGAATATTTGAATTTTTTTTTTTTTTTTAGGCTGGAGGACATAAATTTAGGATTTATGAGACTATGATATGAGGCAGAAATTTTGTTTTAGACACAGTTGAATCTGGAAGTTGGAAAAGTTACTAGAAATAATCTGATATGGTTTTCTTCTTGGAGAGAATGTGGGGAGAAAGGATAAGATGTGAATTGAATGAATGGGAAATGTTAGCGCAATGGCAGAGGACTGAGCAGAAGAATGGGAGTATCAATAAGTCTTGGTAAATGATTAAATACTGAAAGTGAAGAGAGGAAGGAGTCAAAGATGAACATAATTTGATCCCAGTGACTAAGAGGACAAAAGAGCTATTAAAAAGGGCAAAGGTATTTTTGAAGATATATTTTCTAGATTATGTGGAATAGGAGGGATCACTTTCTCTAGAAATAACCACATCCTAGGAGAAGCATTCACACCGTGTTTGACTGCAACCTACTTAGCTGTACTACCTTGCTTCCTTTCTTGTTTCCAGTATTAGGATTCAAGATTATGATAGAAAGTTTCTATTTTAAGCAATAAAACAAATATATGAAATCATTTGACAAATCAAAATTTGCAGTTATCTAGTCCACACTGGAGTCAGGATCACGATATCAGACATGTCTCCAGAACAAATCTCCCATCTTTGTATCTTATTTTCCTTTGTTTCATTCCTTTTCAGATCTCACAAGTGGAAAGCTGGCTTTGGGTTTCCCATTTTTTCCAAATTTAAATCCTTTGGGGAAAAAAAGAGCTCACTCTTTGGTGGTAATTCCAGCCTAAGGCAGAGAATTAACGCAAATATTCTCTTCCCCTGGAGTGCTGCTCTGATCTTATGGAATGGGAGTGAAGGGAGGAAAGTTTTTCAAAGCATATAATCAGAATTGGGGATGCATGCTTACCAGGTTACAAAAAAAATGTCTAAAATTCCTTCTGCGTATATGACAGACTAAGTTAAGAAGTCATGTTTTCTCACTCTCCACATAAAAATCCTCAATTTTGATTCCCCCCCCAACACACAGGAAAAAATTAACTTATTTACTGAGGTGACTATTACCTTAAAGGATTTTATCGTTTACTTTTTGAAATCAGAAGATGGCTTCTATTTAAACTCCAAAGGACATTAAAACACGAAAACAGTAATTAGGGCTCTAAAGACCTGTTTTCAAATAACTAACATCTGCTGAAATATGCTTTCCCATGTAGGGCAAGTTTGTCTTAGGCATCAAGGGAAGGAATTTTTCCCCTAAGATAAGCAGGAAGCAGTCACACATTGTTCCAATTAAGGGAAGTCTTGCAAATTAGGGTCCTGGTTTATCCTCATTGCTTCACCTTCCATTTTCCACAATGTCATCTGACCCCAAACTCCAAATAAACACATCCTGAATATCCTTTGCCTCCCCTCTTCAGCTAAGAACACCTGCCCAGTCTTCGCCAGCCCCACACACCAGTAAGAAGCGACCCTGCTTAAGCCCAGCTCTTCCAGGAGCGGTGCAAAGGATGTTACTGTCGGTCCAGTCACCGTCTTAAACCGGCTCTCCCACCCCGAAAAGAGGAAATCCAAGTGATGCCGCTGCAGGCAAGCCTTTCGCCCGCCAACACCCGAAAATCTGCCCTGGAGTCCGCCAAGTGATTCCCTTTTCTGCAGCGAGAGGGTCCCCTTTAGGCCCTCGGAGCCCCTCTCCGGCAGGCAGCTCTCCTTCCTCCTCCCAGCTCCCTGCACTCAGGGTGAAGGCCAAAGCCGCGCTGGCCTAGCGCTGCACCCGCCCAAGCCCCGCCTCTCGGGCTTTTCAGTAACTGGCGCTGGGTAGGTCCCGGTTTTTCTCCGCGCCCGGCGGCGGCCGCGAATGGGCGCTGTAACCTCCAGAGCGCCCGGGATCCCCTCAGCGGTTCCGAGCCGCCTAACTGCGCAAGTCGCGAGCGCACCGAGCCGCGCGGGGGAAAGGGAGAGTGAGGGGAGGGGCGAGCGCTGAGCTCCGGCAGCTTTCGGAGCCCGCGGGGGTGGGGTGTGTG